>JAURVB010000238.1:0-37062 GCA_033002965.1 Piper betle
ATCCATGCATAGTGATAGACATCTTCCATCTCAAGACGCTGAGAGTAGATCCACAGGGTTGGGTACGGGTTAGCTGACCTAACTGGGACCGGTGATATTTTGGTTTGGTTCCCGAGGGTGAACCAGATTTGGGGCGTTACAAGCTCTCCTTGGATTGACCAGATCCTCATGAAAAGGCTTGAGAAAGCTAACGTGAAAAGTTGGGTGAATCTTGTATCTCTCGGGAAGTTTCAACCGGTATGCCACACTCCCGATGGCCTTCTCCACCTCGAAAGGACTGTTGTACCTTTGCACTAACACTCAATGCACCTCGATTCGTCTAATTTTCTTCCAAATCTATGGTGTGAGCTTCAATATCACTTTGTCCCCAATGCTGAATGACAATGTCCTCCTCCTCAAGTCCGCGTATCTCTTCATTCTGTGTGTTGCTTTGGCTAAGGAATCCACTGCATCCTCGTACAAGTCGTGTCGATCTCTGACAAACCTATATGCTGCTGGGCACTTTACTTCACATCCCTACAGAGCAACCTCCAATGGTGTAAAAGGCTGATAGCCCATTGCAACTTCAAAAGGACTAAGCCCCGTAGCTAAAAAAGGTGCAGATTATAGCAAAACTGCGCCGCATCAAGAAGCTCCAACCAGTTACTCTAACTGGCTGCGACGAAATGCCTCAAGTACTCCTCAAGCAATGCATTCGTCCTTTCAGACTGCCTGTCAGATTGAGAATGGTTAGCTGTAGAGAAGTTCAGCTTACTCCCTAGTAAACAGAACAAACATGTTCAAAATCGTCCTGTGAATCTAGTGTCTTGGTCGCTCACAATGTCCGCCGGCACTCCAAAGTGCTTCACCACATTCCTAAAGAACAATTTAGCAGCAATCTCAGCTGAGCATGCATGTGGTGCTTCTGCGAATACGGCATACTTTGAAAACCGATCAACTACAACCAACACTGAAGGCATTCCCTTCACCTTGGGGAACCCATACACGAAGTCTAATGAAACCGAATTCCATGGCCTCGTTGGTGTGGGTAGGGGCTGCAGTAAGGCAGCCTCTACTCTTCTTTCCACCTTATCCTACTGACACACCAAGCAGGACCTCACAAAAGCTTCTATATCGGCCCCCATCCTTGGCCAATAGTACACTCGTGACATGAGTGCATACATCCGGTCTCTACCTAGATGTCCTACCCACTTGGTATCATGGGACTCCTCCATAAGCTTTCGTCGTAGTCTACCAGTAGGGATGTATAGACGATCACCACTAGCGTAGACCACTCCATCATCTAACCAATACTTGTGAACCAGCCCCGTACTGATTCTGTCAACCAACTTCTTGTATTCGAGATACTTCTGTGCTAACTCTCTGACCTGCCACAGTAGCTTAGTTTCTATCTCTATCATGGCCACCACGACCTCCATGTTCTTCTAAAAAGTGTGTCAGCAACTTGGTTGGATTTACCCGGTTGGTGTTGCCACTCGAAGTCATACTCGGCCAGAAACTCCTGCCACCTTGCCTGTCGTGGAGACAACTTCTTCTGGGTCTTGAAGAAGGTGCTAACTACACTGTCGGTGATGGCAATGAACTTGGATCCCAACAAGTAAACTCGCCATATTCTAAGACAATGCACCACGGCCAGCATCTCCTTATAATGGGCTGAATACCTCATCTCAGCCTCCTTCAGCTTCCAGCTCTCGAAAGCTATTGGATGCCCTCCTTGCTATAGCACACCATCCAAAGCTTTGTTTCAAGCCTCCATCACCACTTCAAATGGTTGTCCAAAATCCGGCAATTTCATAATTGGCTCTGATGATATGGCTGCTTTTAATTCATCAAAAGCCGCTTGGCATGGCTCTGACCATGCTCGGGACTTATCCTTCCTCAATAAGTCCATTAAAGGTGACACTACATGGCTGTACCTATGTATAAACCTCCGGTAGTAATTGACCAAACCTAGGAAGCTCCTCAGTTCTGTCACCTTCGTCGGCTCTGGCCACTCCACAATAGCCTTCACCTTGGATTCCTCCATTCACACCTCTCCTTGGCCAATTTTATGCTCTAGGAAGCTGATCTCCCCTAGGCCAAACTCACATTTCTCTTTCTTCACAAAGAGCTTGTGTTCCCTTAGCCGATCCAGAACCTTCCTCAGGTGACCCCAGTGCTCCTCCATGGACTCACTATATACAACAATGTCATCCAAATACACTACTACAAACTTGTCAATGAAGTCATGAAGACGTCATTCATCAAATTGCAGAATGTAGCTGGTGCGTTGGTTAACCCCAATGGCATCACAAGGAATTCATATGACCCATACCTTGTGACCATAGTCGTCTTTGGGACATCCTCTGGCGCAATCCGAACTTGCCAATATCCCGACCTCAGGTCCAGTTTAGTGAACACCCTCGCTCGACTAAGTCTGTCAAACAAATCAGCTATCAAAGTAACATGGTACTTGTTCTTGATGGTTACCTTATTCAATCCCCGGTAGTCAACACATAATTGTCGTGATCCATTTGTCTTCTCCTGGAATAGAATAGGCGCCCCATATGGTGCCGCCGATGGCTAAATTTTCTCCAAATCCAGCAACTCTCCTAGCTGGATCTTCAACTCTGCGAGTTCCTTAGGCAACATCCTGTATGGCGCCTTCATGGTGTCCTCGCTCTTGGCACCAGCTCAATCCGGTGTTCAATCGATCTCTTGGGAGGTAACCCGTCTGGCAATTCGGTAAGCAACAAGTAGGAGTACTCCTCCAGCAATCCCACCATCAAATCCGGCACCACCACCACATTGTTAGGCTGGATCGCCACCATTATAGCAAGATAAGTTAAGGCCCCCTTTCTTGCACCCCCGAGCAATCTGCATTGCTGACAGCTACTCCCCACTGACGGTGCGGTCCTCAACCCTAGAAGGACCTCCCTAGCCACGAACTAAGCTTGCACCTGCCGTGTTCATGATTAGTATACCTCCTAGCTGTAGAAACACTCCCATGCCAGCAATCTTCATGAAGGCATTCCCGATGATTAGATTGAAACCATCCATCTCAATGACAATCAGATCCATCCGTCCTTCATATTCCCCTAGGTGTACTCTCACGTTTCTGAAAATTTTGTCAACTTGTCTCGCCTGCGAGTTGACCGTCTTAATCCTATTGGTATTGATCCCAATCTTCAACCCTAGCTCCATCACCATCCCCTTGAAGACAAAATTGTGCATAGCACCAGTATCAATTAGGGCCAAAACCTTCCTCCCATTCACTACAATCGGAACATACATCAAATTAGCTCCTCCAGAAGTTGTACGTCCAGCTCTCAGTGCCCCGAGTATCTAAAGGGTAGATGCTCGAGTAGGAGGCACTTCTTCCTCCTATTCTTGGTCTGCAGCGGCCACTAGAGCACTGATCTTGGTCTTCGTCAGACACTCTCTTGCCTGATGTGGGCCATTGCACAAAAACACCCGGATTTCCTCATATCTGTCACCCAGTCCCTACTACCTACATTGAGTCCTGACATCTTATTCTTTGGCCTGGACGGCTTCTCCTTGCCATCCCCTTGGTTGTCTCGTCCTCTAGTGATCTTCTTGCAAAAAATGTCATCTTTTACACCCATTCTCGGCTATATGTCCCCCAAGGCGTCAGCTGCCACCAAAGCTGCGGGTAGATCATGTACCATCTGCCTCTTCAACTCCAATTGTGCCCACGGCTGCAAAATGGTGATAAAGTTAAACAACTTATCATCCTCGGGCATGTTCTTCATGTCCAACATGTAAGAATTGAACTCCTTGACGTACTCTCTCATAGTTCCGATTTGTCTTAACTTCTTCAGTCAATCTCTTGCCACCCATGTAGTGTTGGTTGGCAAGAATTGCTCCCGAAGCTCCCATTTCAGGGAATCCCAAGTCTTTATGCGGTGGCGGCCAACACTCTCATCCTCCTTGGTGTGAGTTCTGTACCATAACTTGGTGTCCCCCATCTTGAACATGCTGGCCATAGAACCGTGCCTCTCTTTGGGTATCTTCGCATCAACAAAGTACTCTTGAATATCCCAGATGAAGTTCTCTAAGTCCTTCGCCGACCTATTCCCCGCGAACTTCTTTGGCTCTGGCACCTTGAGCCTTCCCGGAATAGAGCTTTCTTCGGCTGCACGATTAACACCACCGTGTTGAGGCTGCAACACGATCACCTACTTCAACAATGCCACATTGGCATGTAAAGCCTCAAACATAGCCCAGAGACCACCTAGCATCTCTGCAGTCTCTCTCTGCACACTACTGGTCGCCAACCCGAGTGTTTAAGTCCAAGAACCCTTTTGTTAAGGACTGCAATCGGTCGAAGATGGTATGCCCGTCTCCACTGTCGATAGGCCCTCCTATTAATACTTCTAGTTGTGTCAGTCTCTCTTTGAGACTCTCGGTAGATCGTGTGTCCATCTCTCAATTGGTTTATTGGTAGAGTGTGGAGCTTTCCCCTAAAAGTTGTGCTTGCGTTGTGCGGCTACTTTGGAATCTTCTTGCTCTGATACCTTTTGTCACGGGGCTGATATAGGGTAGAATCATTTGTCCCCAAACCACATCCCACGTGGCGTATTCCCCTCCTATAAACACTTAGCCTTGCACAAGTACGTAGCAATACCACGAATACCATGGCACATGAAAATTGCCGCAACGCACAACACCTGCACCCCAGTACCGATATCACACCCAATTGCAAGTGCTTGCGATATCTAGTCACCGGCTACCAATAATTCAACACAGACCAATCAAACACACATAACAACATAAACACGCCAAGGTTGTGTAGCATCCAATGTCCAAACCAAGTCTCCGCTCGATTCTACAAGATCTTAAGGTATCCAACCCTGGATCTTGTAATCGGTACCATGCAGCAAAGGCACAAACATCAACACCACGGAATTTTGGGACTCTGGCCCCAACCTTAATCTCATTCACTCTAAACCAAGGATACAAATAATCAATCTAAACTTTTAAAAAAAGACTTAAACTTGGCACACAACAAAAAGCCAACAATAACATCAACAATTAGCCAACATTCAACCAAAACTTAAAAAAAAGCATCAGCAGTCAATCAGATCAACCAACGCCATTAAATCACTAACATACCAAACAAAGATCAACCAAAAAATCTGTTTTCTTTGTCGAGAAAAACTAATTAAATAAAAAGAACTTGGGAGGACTTTTGACATGGATGGCAAGTGTCACGGGGCTGATGCAGGGTAGAATTTTTCATCCCCAAACCACGTCCCGCACGGTGTATTCCCCCGGAAACACTCAGCCTTCCACAAGTATGCAGCAATACCATGAATACCGTGGCGCATGGAAACTGCCGCGACGCACAACACCTGCCCCCCAGTACCGATATCACGCCCAACTGCAATTAAAAAAAAATACTTTTGACAGCTTCCTAAAGGTGTAGGGACTAGAGGGGTGTCCAATTCAGTTGTTGTGGATACAATGATGTCCTAAAAACCTAGAGATTGCGCAAGGTTTAGAAATGAATGCTAAAGACAAGATTGGACTAGGCCAAGAGTTAAAAGTGCCAGGTTGAGAGATTGGGGTAACAATGATGTTACGTAGTTCAAAACATTTCTTCCTAAAAATAAAATGTTGTCGGTATGGTGTACAAATAATTTGTAACTCACTAAAGAAAAATGATCATTAGATGATACGAAAATTTGGATAATTGTTAAATAATTAAAAAATAATGTGCAAGAAGTTGATAGGATGCTTAATATCATATATTATGCATAATTATGTACCTTTTTATTTCCAAAAATAAAATAAAGGTAATAAAAGGAAGAAGAAAGAGATGAAGTAAGGCCAATATTATTATTAACATTGAGGGGATGTTTTGAAGAGTTGAGAAATAATAATAAAAAAATTCCCTAGTGGGGATTCAAGTAACGACTTCTAGATCGGGAACAAATTGTAAGTTGAAGGGCAAATTAAAGGGGAACCTTTAGAGGGATTGTAAGTCAACGAGGTATCGTGTAGGTAATTGATTTATGGAGACATATCTTTAGCATATTAACAAGCTTCTATTGAGTTAGAAGACATTCTAGGTTAGGTTAATTACAATATAACACCTGTATGGGACAATGTGCCACTTATGTGTCATGCTAGGTGCACGTGACACTTAAACTAATGAGTGTATATGAGACTCCTTTACAATCAGAAGTGTTATCTAAGGAGTATGGGTGGTATGAGACACCTGTGCGATATGGATAACAGTGTCATGGGACAATGTACCTCACTTTAGCTATGCATATGAGTGGCAATGCTTAAATCAAGAAAAAAAAACACACACACACACACACACAAATTTTTCTCCTTATGCCCTATTATATTTTTTAGGACGAAAATTCCCAAGATGGGGAGATTATAAAACTCCAATTTTTCACCCTATTATATTTTCGAGGACGAAAATTTCCAAGATGGGGAGATTGTAAAACCCTGAAAATAATTAGGTTATTTTATTTAGGATTTTGTAAATCTTAAGAATGAACCATAAATATTATTTAATTAAATTAAGTCTTGGAAAAAATCAATATTATAAATTATCAATTATGACCTTTATAATATCGGTACAATGATATTTATAAATGATTTTAAATAAATTTTGTTTATTGAATTTTTGGGATTGAGAGTTGTGAGTGTGATTTAACATTCATTCACATTAAGTCAATAATAAGACTTTTCATTATCAAACTAATTGTTGGTATTTAATATAATTATTTGTGATTACGTTCATTTCTATAAAATTTAATGTAGTACCTTCTTGAATTCCTCACATTAATAGAATTTAATGTAGTAACTTCTTGAATTCTACACGTATTCTTCTATATAAAGGAGAGTTCTGTTGATGTTAAATGACTCATCCTCTGGATAGTTTGTGAGCACATTTGACTCACAAAGGGAAGGCTTTAGGATCGTGTGTCATAGTTGCTAATTCCTATCACAATACCAGGTTCGTATAATTACTTGAAATGTTATATATTTTAATTTGGGAGTCTTGGTCGGCCTGAGTCCACATTCAATCACCATGCACTGAGCACAACAGCGGTCAAAGAATTGGCTCAGTCCGACACAGGACAGCACCCTTAAAAAAATTACTATGTGGGAGTCTTGGTCGACTTGAATTCATATTCAACCACCATGCACCGAGTGCAATTGGGGTCAATGAATTGACTCAATTCGACACACGGCAGCACCCTCTGAAAGATTAAATACATGCCCCCATGCCAAAAGGGGTGACAAGGCGCAGTGGTGCAAGACGGCTCATTATGCGCTTATGATACCGAGAGGGTGAGTCAATGACAAATATCGGTAACTATAGGCCGAGGGACACGTAGCGTGTGTGCACATATATAGGATTGTAGCTGGATGGGCGGCCACCCTCCCAGCATATTAAGAGCTTAGCATAGGCTTATAATCACTAAAAGACGTAATTCAGATGTTGTGGGGAATATATTGACTTATTTCATTTAATTATACTTAGTGTTTTTATCACTAACGTGGAATTGCCTCCGCAGGTATGAGCATGGAAAGATAGGTAGAGTCGAGACACGTGGAGGACTCTATTATTGGACTATTATTTTTCAAGATTGTTTGCCTGGCAGTGGGATTTTAGTTCAGTTCATGGGCTTAGATTATTTCGAGCATTTGTATATTAAATTTATTGTTATGGATTTATTTAAAATCTTAAATATTAATAGAAAATTAATTTATGAGACACTTAGTTTTATATAGTAACACTTGCTCGTGGCTCGGATGATTTATTTAAAAATCTTGAAAATTAATAAAAAATTTATTATGAGACACTTAGTTTTATATAGTAACACTTGGCTCCTGGGTCGGAATGTGGGGGACGTTACAATAATTAACCAACAATATTATATTTGATAAATCCTTCTCAAATTCAATTTAATTGATAAATAGATAATAGTTATATTCTATTTTTTCTAAGTTTACGACTGCAGTTCGCTGTTAGAGTTTGGGAACCCACCATCGGTAATACTTTTTGCAATTCTGTATGAGAAGAAGTTCTTCAAATCCAAGATGCAGGGTATTGCATGATGGATTTCCTATTAAGGTTGAATGCCTTCTATTTTCTTGTGGGTTTAATTACCTGAGGTTTCTTCTTTAGAATAAAACGTGTGGATTTTTGCTTCTGAGAGCTTTTTTTTATGGGAATATATGACTACAAAATTTTTTATGTCTGTGAGTCTGTTATTCAGCCAGCAACATCTGGATGGTAATGCTATGGTGTGATTGAGATGTATTAATTTATTAATAACTATTTATAGAAAAAGGTACCACAGAAAAGGATTTTCTTTCATACAATATATTAATATAAATATCATGGAATTAGTCCTTGGAGAAGTATCCTATTGTTGAAGAATATAACTGGCTTTTATGGTTGAATGTGTCTCCAATGTTTTCCTCTTGAGTTTATTGTTGACAAGATCCGGTTAGAATTTCGCCATGGAATGTACAAAGTAGAAATGTTTTATTTCATGGTGAGTTAATTTATTATCTCAATTTTGCAGTGGAGTTTCTGCCATTGGGGTTAAAAAACCCACCCCGAAAGATAGTATTTCAATTAAGGAGATGTACCTTCAATTTAAGGTAATTAATGGGGTTGCTATAGTTTTTATTAAAGGTCTGTTTCGTTGGTACGAAAATAATGTAAATGAAAAAATAATTTCAAATGAAATGAAAATACAATGAAATGAAATAGCATGAAAATTTTAAATATTTTTTTTTACATGTTTAGATAATAGAAAAATAAGATAAAAATAAAATATTTTTTCTCATGTTTGTTTCCTAAAATTTCCCCAGATTTCAAGAAAAGTTACTTCGTAAAATTTTACATAGACATGATTTAACCGGATATAAAATTTTCTCTAACTAAATTTCTCGACAACCCAATATAAAGAAATTTTTTATCTTTAAACTTTACATTTCTTTCGTATGATTTCAAAACAAACAAGCATACCCTAAGTTTGTTTAACTTCCAAGGATACTCTGTGTTTTTTCTGAGATAGAGAGCAGTGACATGAAGAGAGCATACAAGCTCCTTGTGACATCTGATTATGATTCCAATGCGACTTATGATGACTTCGTAGTTCGTGATACCTATCATTCATGTGACATACGGAATAGAATGAATAATATAAGTATCTACGATCCACAGGCTTGTCAATGATAGAATCAGGCAATGCTGCTTCTTGTTACGGCCGATAATAATCTTAATGTTCTCATTGTGTTTCATTCATGAAAAAGATTCTTTTTATAAACGCAAAAATAGAATGCATTGACAATTGATTTAATGGGAGAAACAATCGCTGAAAGTAACAAGAAATGTCAACATGAAACCGGTGTGCTATTACAGAAAACAACAAGGAACCAAAAATCTCATTTTTACAATGCTGAAATAACTAACATTTATAGAGTAATTTAAGAACTATAAGCTATAATGGACTCGTCTCTCAATTACAACAAGCCCCAAATTCCCAAAATTTATACATGTATCCTTGATAAAAAGCTCAAGGCCACTTTCATGACCTGTATTGAAAGATTGAATATTTGTGAAGACCTCTAGAAAACTAGTAAAATCAGGCATTGTTGGAGTCTGGTTCAATCAATTGCAGATCTCACCCCTCCACGGAACAACATTTGAGCATAGAATTTAGCATGCTCCTGCCAACCAAGACGTGAATGAGCTGCTCAACTTTGTCTTCTTAAAAGAACAAACAGCAAGAAAAGAAAAGAAAACGAAAAACCCATTTTAAAGCAGCAAAAATGAAGTACCTTCAAAGCAACTATAATCGCTGCAACTACTTGTTCTCGGGATTCATGGAATTTTTTTCTTGCTTCATCAGGTGAAACAGAGGGAACAACTTTTGGTAACACTTTTGCAACTGTAAAGAACATGATAAGCACTGTTTCAGAGCTGATAACATGAAGATCATTACCCTTTCACAACATAACATGGTAAATTTATTTGATTTATTGATGTTTAAAAACAAGATATGTTAATGCAAGATACCAGTTGGAAGCATTCTTTGACTATATAAATTTAACCGAGTCATAGATGCTTTGACAGTAAGATGAAATACCTAAGTTTTCAGAATGTCTCACATCATCAATGAGCAAAACTCTATAACTGTCTCCACTGCTACCTCCTCTTCTATCTCTCACGGACCCAATATCTTCCGTAAATAATGGAAATTTGTGTCAAAGATACAGAACATACATTTTTTGCATCCAGTCAGACCTCAATTACTGCAAACATCAAGATTATTATCCATGCAAGTGAATCCAGTGAGAGTAAGTAAGACTTAGCTACAATGATGTTCTAAATCATTGAGTCTTCAAAGTGTAGGATATGGGTACATAAATGTTCAGCAAGCAACATCAAGCCTAATTACTATGCAAGTGCAGCCAATGAGTTCTCCGCAAATTCCTCTAATGATTAGCTCAACCATTGAAAACAACTACACTCGATCTCCAACATTCATCCAAACAAATTAAATATAGTTGGTGATACCTATCATTCATGTGACGTACAGGACGGAATGAGTAATATAAGTATTGTTAAACCCCACGGTCGACAGGCTTGTCATTTGATAGAATAAGGCAATGCGCTGCTTCTTGTCACGGAGATAATAATCTTAATGTTCTTATTGTGTTTCATTCATGAAAAAGATTCTTTTTATATATACAAAAATAGAATGCATTGACAGGCATTGTAGTTTTTATGATTGATTTAATGGGCGAAACAATTGCTGAAAGTTACAAGAACTGTCAACGTGAAACCGGTGTGCTATTACAGTAAACAAAAATGAACCAAAAATCTCATTTTTACAGTGCTGAAATAACTAACATTTATAAAGTAATTTAAGAACTATAAGCTCTAATGGACTCTTCTCCCAAGTACAACAAGCTCCAAATTCCCAAAATTTGTACTTGTATCCTTGATCAAAAGCTCAAGGCCACTTTCAAGACCTGTGTTGAAAGATTGAATATTTGTGAAGAACCCTAGAAAACTAGTAAAATCAGGCCATGTAGGAGTCTGGTTCAATCAAATGCAGATCTCAGCCCTCCACGGAACAACATTTGAGCATAGAATTCAGCATGCTCCTGCCAACCAAGACGTGAATGAGCTGCTCAATTTTGTCTTCATAAAAGAAGCACAAACAGCAAGAAAAGAAAGGAAAACGAAAAACCCATTTTAAAGCAGCAAAAATGAAATACCTTCAAAGCAACTATAACCGCTGCAACTCCTTGTTCTCGGGATTCATGGAATTTTTTTCTTGCTTCAGCAGGTGAAACAGAGGGAACTTTTGGTAAAACTTTTGCAACTGTAAAGAACATGATAAGCACTGTTTCAGAGTTGATAACATGCAGATCATTACCCTTTCACAACATAACATGGTAAATTTATTTGATTTATTGATGTTTAAAAACAAGATATATTAATGCAAGATACCAGTTGGAAGCATTCTTTGACTATCTAAATTTAACCAAGTCATAGATGCTTTCACAGCAAGATGAAATACCTTAGTTTTTAGAATGTCTCACATCATCAATGAGCAAAACTCTATAACTGTCTCCACTGTTAGCTCCTCTTCTATCTCTCACCGACCAAACATCTCCTGTAAATAATGGAAAATTGTGTCAAAGATACAGAACATACATTTTTTGCAACCAGTCAGACCTCAATTACTGTAGACATCAAGATTATTATCCAAGCAAGTGAATCCAGTGAGAGTTAGCAAGACTCAGCTACAATGATGTTCTAAACCGTTGAGTCTTCTAAGTGTAGGATATGGGTACATAAAAGTTCATCAAGCAACATCAAGCCTACTTACTATGCAAGTGCAGCCAATGAGTTCTCAACAAATTCCTCAATGATTAAGTCAACCATTGAAAACAACTACACTCGATCTCTAACATTCATACAAACAAATTAAATATTGTTGGATTTATATAGGAGATGAAAAGAGTGAATCCCACAAAAGCAATTCAAACATCAATTGAACATACATAAGGAGAGAACCTATTGACCAGATGAAAACAATCTGAAAGCAGCAAACATGTTTAATCAGATGGAAGATGATTTGAACCACAATTATGTAATCAACCACCAATAGAAGTCCATTGAACCACTAAAATAATAGTCAAGTACTGCACAAACTCTAACCTTTTTTCTAAGAAAAATGAAAAAAAATACTCTGGATTCTTCTCAGAAACCAAGCTAAACTAAGGTATGCCACAAATCCACAAAAAATACATTTGGAAAAAATCTAAAAGCTATTAAAGAAAGCATGTTTAATCAGGTGGAAGATGATTCGAACCACAATGATGAGAGGGGTGCATGACGAGTCATTCTAATTATCTATTCTTGGTTAGCTTGTGCCCCCAATTTCATTGTGAGTACTTAATTAGATTCTGCAATTAAAAATAAATATATTGCACAACAAACTCCGTCAACAATTGAAGCTTTATATGGTCGTCCCTGCACCAAATTCTTCAATTATCAAGTAAATTAAGAAGCAACAATGTAGCTGAACAAAGTTAGCTGCAGTGAAATCCAACATAAACAGTATCTGATCTTTCTTTTCTTTTTTACCTTGCATTAGACAGAGTATAATAACTAAATTGCACGATTAAAAACTATGATATCAAATAAATAACATTATAGGGCAATGTGAGTCATATTGAAGGCAAAATGGGTAAACATACTAAGACGGAGTCTAAAATAAGCCATTCTCACGTCATATCATTTTCTGGCAGTGCCGAAATGGATAGGAAAAGATTAGAAAAAGAACTCAACCAACGGGAGGAGAGAAGAGATATATCCATTAACTCATTTATTCCATCATCAAACTGAAGTTCTATCTCTCTTTTATCTTTCGCTCTTTAACCAGCATTGTTACAGACCTGTCAACTAATATAACCATCCTGCAACCAGCAGAACTAACATTAGGGCCAAAATTAAAATTCCTGAAACTAGATGAGACTTCTAGTTGCATCGATGTCAGAAACTTCAAAAAGCAATTGTTTTGACCTCTTACCAGCTTATCATTTTCTTCTGACATTGCCATAAGTCCAAAGCAATAACAATAAGGACAAGAATTATGAGCTGAAAGTGAAGTATTAAACATAGGATTCAATCCAATTTTAAATGCATGGATAAAATTACACAAATCCAGCAAATGAAAATCTCCTCAACAGACATAAACAACTGCTTACAGTTCGGTTTGCTTAAAAATGAAGTGGCCAAGGCAAAGAATGTCCACCTCCAGATAGGTGAAGTTCATTAAGATATAAAATGCTAACCAAAATGAGCCATCTTTGTGAACCATCCATGCACCTCTGTTTCTGGAATTGTGAATGATGAACAGAGTGAAATTGAGCCTCTAGATGTCAAAATCAGCCAATACAAATCGATACGTAATTACCTCTAAATACAAAAAGGAACTTTTCCAGGGTGATCATAATTCACTTGCTTATATCTTTAAAAAGAGGGAGGAAGAAGGACTTGAAGTATTCATCTTGCCATTGTAGCCCTTCCCACCAATCCTTTGTTCCAAAAATCGTACCTTGTAGTGGCCTCTTCTCATTCATTAAGCCTCTGGGAAATTTTTCTAGTTTTTGGCATTTAGATATGCGCAAACGCAAGAGGGAAGGAAAAGAGACATTGTCACTACATATGGTTGTCACTTGTTGAAGAGACTGAAGACGAAGTGATTGTAAATGGGGAAAGCACAAAGGTAATGACCTAATTCCCTCATTTGGATGCATGAGCTCTCCTTCCAATTTAGGACAATAGTATATTGTAAGATCTTTTAGATGTTCAAGATACTTAAGGCCAATAATATGTTTGAGGGAATCACAGTACCAGATAGCCAAAGAGCATAGACATTTGAGGGCATCGCCGCCTACTTGCAACTTCACTAATCGAGGGCATCGAAAAATAAAGAGCATCTCCAGCCTTTTACTTGATACAATTATTTCATCAAGTGGAAATTCAAGAATTGACAACTGAGATATCTCGTTCATGGTCTCAAGTGCTGATCCTATCTCAGCCCACTTAAAAATTGGCCATCTTTTTATTTGAAGAATTCTTAGGGACTTGGACAACTGCTTTAGACCTTCAATGGTTAAGCCAACACTGTCGAAATTCAGCCAAGGTGGATATTCGTCCATCCCATGATCCATATCTTCCCCGTTGATGCTTAAAGTAATGCCAACACTGTCCAACTTCAGCCAAGGTGGATATTCATACATGTCAATGCGTAGATGCTCCAACTTGGACAAATTCCAGAGTTTAGCCGGCAATATGCCCACACTCTTCACACTCAATTCCAGTCTTCTAAGCTCGCTCATATGCTCAAATATCACATTCGGAATTAGATTGATGAAATTAACCATGTAGTCATATCGAAAAACTAGTTCCTCTAGCTTACTCAACTTTCCAAGCTCCAAAGGTAACATTTTTATGGATGCAGGACCGTATATCCAGAGCTTTCTAAGCTCCGTAAGTTGTCCGATGGCTGGCGGAAGTGAATCTACTTGTTCTCTAAATGTTATACATAACACATTCAGTTTTCTCAAGTTTCCTAACTCCCTTGGAAACTTTTCTAGATTAGTAAAGCGTATGCTAAGCCACCTCAATTCAACAAATTGTCCAACAATCTCAAATGTTGTATCAAGAAATGTAAGATCAATTTTTAAGATCCTTAATTTGTCCATGAATTGCAAGAAACTAATTTGCAACTCTTGTACCAATAGGTTAAAAATTAAGGTAGACAAATTTCGGCAATGAGGTTGCTCCGGTAAATCATCTCCTTTGAGTACATACATCCCATTAGCCTCCTCCCACCTATTCCTTATCTCGTCTTTTGTCAATTTCAGACGTTCACCATGTACAAAGAATTTCGATTCACTGGCAATCCATAGTCCCATGTCCCGTATGATGTCATGCATTGTCAGGTTGACAGCACCTTTTAATTCAAGCAAGCAAGCCGCCGACAGTCTATCTATAATTGCATACCCTCTATTACGCGTATCATGATAACTGCCATCCAAATCCAAAATCCCATCTCCAATCCAAAACTCTACAAGTTCTTCTCGATCAATTTTCGAATCTTCAGGATACAAACAACAAAACAAGAAGCACTCCTTCTCAACATCATTTTGTATGTTGTCGTAACTCAATTTTAAAATAGAAAATAGTCTTTCTTCAGACCCTTGAAACTTGGCCGGAGATTTTTGAAGATTATACAATGCGTCTTCCCAAGCTTGACGACTGTATTTACATGTCATAGCCCTCCCAATAACGATGAGTGCAAGCGGCAGCCCTTTACATTCTTCAGCAACACTTTTAGCAAGGTCAAGGATTTCATGATGGGACGAATGAAGGGTCTTACTCCCAACATTTTTGGCAAATAATGCCCAGGAGTCATCCCACCCTAGAGGTTGAATTTTGATCTCTCTATCAGGCTGCATCTGTGAGCATACATCTTCTAATCGAGTAGTAAAAATTATTTTGAAGATGGATGTATCAACACTCATTTCACCCAAAACTCCAATTTCATATAAATCTAAAGCTTCCCATATATCATCAAAAAGTAAGGCTAGTTTCCTCCGGCTGCTAGCAATTGCCTTGTTTATATCCCTTGCACGTTTGTGAGGGTGTGCAGCCTTCTTAAAGGGTAAATTCATCTCCTCCATTATATCTTCTTGAATCCGATCAATGTTTACGATTTTTGAGACAACAATAGAGAGGACTTTGAAGTTAGAGGGCCCCAAAAACTCGTACCAAACCTTTTTTGTAAGGGTGGTCTTCCCAACCCCGCCCATGCCATAAATCCCAACAATTCCAACATCATCTTCAGTAAGAAATTTGCATACCTCATCGAAGGCTTGGTCTTGGCCAATGGAGATTGAGGACGAAATCCAGCTCCTGCCACCAGCTTGAGGAAGAGTTTGAGCAGAGGTCGATGATGTAGAAGGAGCAGATGGTCCAGCTATAATCGATTTTCCTGGCGTTCGACCTTGTGGGTTAGCTGGATCTACAGAGGTGTGATGTGGTAGACGATTCCTCATTGCGCTGTTGAGGATCCCTTGTATAGAAGGGTTGATGGGAGTGATTTCCTCTTGGGACATCTTGTGGGGAGAAGGGCCAGATGTAGGAATAATAAAGAGAAGATGATCTAGGAATGAAGATCTCAGTGATATGAAAAATGGAAAACAACACAAGCCCAGAAAGGAAGGAGCAAAGGGAAAGTAGATCAAAGTCAACTGCGGAGAAGATGATAGGAAAAGAGGGGTATAAGAGGAGAAATACAAATACAGAACTAAGTCACAAACAAATACCGAGCTGGAAAAATCCCGCAGTGGAGTGGCCATTGTAATTATATAAGATAAGATATGTACCTTATATATTGATCTGTCCACTGACTAAATATCTAATTCATCTCTCCTTCTTTCTTGTGTGGGACTATATATCTAATTCAATGACGATGATGAATAGCAAATGCGGAGGGAAGGGAGGTCCTAAGGGGAGGGGATAGGTGGGGTGGTAGATATTAAGGGAGGAAGAAGAGGTGGTGCAAAGTGAGGAATTGATGGGGGCAGATGGGAAGGGATTAAAGAAGCTCTCACGTCTGCCAACGCTTACTTAGCTGCATCTTTTGCCCCTTCAATCTTCTTCTTTTCTCTTATTAATTCCCCTACCAACTATAAACTTTGCTTACTTTACTGGCTCAATAATAATATGCATATATATGAGCAATATATGGCCAGTGCATGCAGATGTATAAATATAATCCCATGGCTTAATAATTAAGCTATAGTTGATTGATGATGATAGAAAATGTTATATCAATATGCATATATATAAATAATTTTACGTCGACTGCTTATCTGGGTGGGGAATTTGATCAATACTGTTTTTCGATTACCAATCACTGATAACTATTGTCTCGCACTTGCATTATAAGATGGAATAGCTGTTTTGTTTTCATGCATATATTGTTACCATCCAACATTTATATAATATATTAAAGTCCATCGATGTTCAACTTAAACTTTATCAGACACTTATACTTACCCAGTGAGTAATGAGCATTTATTGTTTTTTTCTTGTGCAACAAATATAACTGGGGAATTTGATGTGTATTTAAAAACAAACAATTTTTTTAAAAATAACGATTAAAAATTAACGCCTGAAATCACCAATATAAAAACACCAAGCTGGCAAGTGACCGAACTTGCTAACTAAAGCACTAATGATTATTTTGGATAGAATTTTTCCGAAAATACTTCAATGTTTAAAATAGTTTTTGTAAAAAATTGCGTGAGGCAAGACTAATTCTTCTTATTTGATTGATTTCTTTCCTACGGTGGGAAGCTTGTTGGTCATAACAAACTCTCTCTCTCTCTCTGTATATATATATATAGGGCAGCGCTACAGTGCGCTGTTTATTGTGGGCCGTCGGATCCTGATCCGACAGCCCACAATCAAACTACACCCCCCTCCCCCAACCACCTGCCGGCCGCCCCCAGCCCCCGCCCGACGGCCACCCCATGCCCCCGTCCCGCCGCCCACCCCTGCCCCCGCCGCCGGCCGCCCCATGCCCCGGTCCCGCAGGCCGCCGCTGCCCCTGCCCCGTCGCCTGCCACAGCCTTCACCCCAACCCCCGCCCTCGCTAGTAACCATCGCCTCCCCCCCCCGCAGGTGGCCAGCAGCGAGGTCGCCGGCGGTGGGCTGGCGCGGCGAGAGAGAGCGGGGGAGGGGGGGGGGGTGGTAACAAGGGAGGGTAAAAATGTAATAAAAACTTTACTCAGTCCTGACTCGAGTTAATATTACGAAATAAATTAAAAAAATAAATTTTTTTTAATAAATACTTGATTTGATCTCGCATGAGATCGAGTCAATATTACGAAATAAATTAAAAAAATAAAAAATTTTTATAATAAATATTTGATTCGATCTCGCACGAGATCGAGTCAATATTACTAAATAAATTTAAAAAATAAATTTTTTTATAATAAATACTTGATTTGATCTCGCACGAGATCGAGTCAATATTACGAAATAAATTTTAAAAAATAAAATAATTTTGTAATAAAAACTTTATTCGGTCCCACACGAGACCGGTGCCGCACATTTCAGAGCAAGCCCATCCAGCCCCAAGGCGGCGACATTGTTGGCCAACGCGCTGCTGGCGGCAAGGTCGCCAGTAGGGGGTGGTGCGCCTAAACAAATGAGGAAGAAACAGGGGAGAGTATTTTGGTAATAAAAATTTTACTCAATCGAACTCTAGTTAATATTGCAAAATAAATTTTAAAAAATAAAATAATGTCATAAAAAAATTTGACTTGATCTCGACTGGAGTTAATTTAATATTATTGAATAAATTTTTTAAAAAATAATTTCATAATAAAAACTTTACTTGAGTCGGGATCGAGTCCATAATATGAAATAAATTTAAAAAATATAAAATAATTTTGTAATAAAAACCTGACTCGATTATGTGCGGGACCGAGTCAAGTTTTTATTACAGAATAACTTTATTACCGAATAAAATTTTATTACAAAATAAATTTTAACAAAAATAAAATAATTCAGTAATAAATTATTTTAACTCGTGTCGGGATCGGGGGCCGGTGAGGGGGTGGGGGCCAGGGGCGGAAGAGGGTTGCGGGGGCGGGGGCCGTGTGGCAGGGGTGGGGAGGGAGGGGAGGGAGGGGCGGCAGGAGTGGGGAGGCAGGGGAGGGAGGGGCGGCGGGAATGAGTCAAGTTTTTATCTTATGGTATTTTATTTTTAATTTTTTTTAAAATTTATTTTGTAATATTGAATCAGGTCAGAAGCGAGTCAAGTTTTTATTACGAAATTATTTTTATATTTTTTAAAATTTTATTTCATAATATTGACTCGAGTAGGGAGCGAGTTAAGTTTTTATTACAAAATTATTTTATTTTATTTTATAAAATTAATTTCTTAATATTAACTCGAGCCGGGAACAAGTTAAGTTTTTATTATAAAATTACCATCACTGACATCCCTGCGCGGGATCGAGTCAAGTTTTTATTATGAAAATATTTTATTTTTTAAAAAATTATTTCGTAATATTAGCACGAGTTGGGACTGGGTCATATTTTTATTACGAAATTATTTTATTTTTTTAAATATTTATTTCGTAATAAAAATTTAACTCGAGTCGGGATCGAGTAAAGTTTTTATTACGAAACTACCCTCCCCTGTTCTTCCCCCCCACTTTGTTTGCCGCGCCACCTCACCGCCGGCGACGCTCGCGGGGGGGGGCGAGGGGGCACGCGGCTGCAGGCGGGGGGACTGCGGCTTCGGGCAGGGGCGGGGGGGGAGGGGCCGTAGCGCTGTGGCGGGGAGCAGGTGGGCCGCGGCTAGCATGCGCGAGGGGGGGGTGAGGGGGAAACGCGGCTGCGGGCGGGGCCAGGGGCGGAAGCTGGCGGCCAGGGGGATGGGGGGGGCGCCGCGGCTGCTCGATGGGGCGGTGGGGGACCGTGGCTGCAGGCAGGGCCGGCGGTAGGGGCCGGGCCGGGGGCGAGGGCGAGGGTGGGGCGGGGGCGGCGGAATCCGGCAAGGGGGGGTAACGCGCCTGTGCAGGAGAAAACGGGGGGAGGGGGGAAAAAACGAAGGAAAGATTTGGACCGTTGGATTTTGATCCAACGGTCCAAATCGAATAAGCTGCCCATGCGCTGCATTTTGATGCAGCGCATGGTAGTATTTTTGTATATATATATATATATATATATATATATATATAGAAGGCTGCAATGCGTTGCTTGATTTTGACAGCCCATTCCAGCGCATGGCCCACAGGTAGTCAAGCCCACCACGCGACCCGTCAGACCAGCCCGACCCGTCCGACACGCCTACCCGCCCGCCCTCCCGACCACGCCCACCGCCCTGCGATCGACCACCCCCGCCACCCCGCGGCAGCTCCCCCGGCACGACCTGCCGCCGCAGCCCCCCGCACACCCGAAGCCTCCGCCCCATGGCACAACCACCACCCCTGCTGACAGCCGTCCCCTGCCATGACCACAACCACCACTACCCCAAGCCGCCCGCCCCTCTGCCGTTGCACGCCACCCCTCCCCCCCCCCCCCGCCCGTCTGGGGGTGGTGGTGGTGGTGGTAGGGTGTGGCTGGCGGTGGGGTGGTCGTGCCATGGGGCTGCAGCTTGGAGCAGGCGGGGGGCCACAGCGGCAGGTCGTGCCGGGGAGCCGTGGCGGGGTGGTCAGTCGCTGGGCGGCAGGCGTGCGGGCATGTCGGACGGGTTGGGCGGGTTGCGGAGTGGACTTAAAGGCTTGTGGGTCGTTGGATTTCATCCAACAGCCCACGGGCCGTGCACTGCCAAAATCAGGCAGTGCGTTGCAGCCTTGTGGATATATATATATATATATATATATATATATATATATATATATATATAGATAGAGGAAATGGTTGTTGTCCTGCAGCACAGCCAAGATGGTTGTGCTGCACTTTCCAGCCGTTGGATTGATTCAATCCAACGGCTGGAAATAGTTACGAGCTCCACCACCCCACAACCCCTGCCGCCGGTGCGTTTCTTCCCCTGCCTGGCCGCCGCGGCCCTTTCCCCACCGCGCCCCGCTTCCCCGCCCCAGCCGCTCCCACCCCTCCGCGCCGGCGTCTTCCTCGACCCCTCCGACTTCGGCCTCGAGCGCGACGTCGGTCCGGACCTTTCCTTCCCCCTCCCCGCGCTCGCCGCTGCCACCCCGGTCATGCCCGCTCCCATTCCACATCGTCAGCGGCTTGCGATGTCTTTTTCAGCGGCAACATTTGGCTGGCGGGGCGGCTGCGGCCCGGGGTGTGGCGTCGCCGACGGTGGGTTCGAACAGGGGCTCCTCTGTTGGGAGCGAGTCAGGAGCGTCAAATTGTGAGATTGGCAAGGCAGCGACAGCACAGGGAAGCGGCGTAGCTAGCTGGCAGCAGGCGGTCGGCGGCGAGGTCGCCGGCGATAGGGGTGGCGCGGCAAAATAGAGGGAGCGGGGGCGATCGGTAGGCAGGGGAAGAAACAGGGGAGAAGGTCGGGGGTAGTTTCGTAATAAAAACTTGACTCGCTCCCGACTCGAGTCAATATTATAAAATATATCCTGAAAAATATAATAAATATATATAATAAAATACCATAAAATAAAATAATCAAATTCTAACTCGAATAACATGCTATAAACCAAATAGCCCACCAAAAACTAATAAATTACGCGCTCTACTGCGATAAAGGGGAAAAGAAAGGGCGACGATAATTTCGTAATAAAATTTTGACTTACTCCCAACTCTAGTCAATATTACGAAATAAATTAAAAAATAAAATAATTTCGTAATAAAAATTTGACTCTCTCCCGACTAGAGTCAATATTACGAAATAAATTTTAAAAAATAAAATAAAATAATTTCGTTATAAAAACTTGACTCGTTCCCGACCCGAGGCGGCAGGCCACGGCTCCAGATCGAAACCTGGACGAGGCCCATCTTTGCCGGGTAGGGGAGAAACTTGACTCGCTCGATGGGGGAGAAAAGAGAGTTAGTGAAGAAAAATGAAATGATAGCAATTTTGTAATAAAGGTTGACTCGCTCCCGACTCGAGTCAATATTATAAAATACATCTTGAAAAATATGAAAAAAATAAAGTAAAATACCATAAAATAAAATAATTACCATAAATAAAATAGTCTATTTTATTTATGGTAATTATTTTATTTTATGGTATTTTACTTTATTTGACCATCGCTCCATTAGAACTTTAAAACCAAAGCATACTCAACTCTACTCGATTATGGATCAGTTACCATCGCTCCACTCCGCCAGCCTAGTCGGCTGGGTGCCAAGCAAGCACTCTCACTTGGGCAGCCATGTCTGCTGCTCTAGTATGCCGAACCCGTTGAGCTGGAACCTCCATAGCAAGGAGGAGTCGGAGATGGAGATGGTGAGCGCCATCTTATCCGCCACTGTGACAATGGCCTATCAAACTTGATGCACCACTGTTGACCACCATCGCACGATGAGGGAAATATTTCAACACCAATCACTGATAAATGTTGCCTCTCAGCATTTTAAGATGGAATAGCTGTTTTGTTTTCATGCATATATTGTTACCATCCAACATAGATATATAATATTGCAGTCCATCGATGATCAACTTAAAATTTATTATACACTTATACTTACCCAGTGAGTAATGAGCATTTATTGTTTTTTTTCTTGTGCAACATGTATAACTGGGGAATTTGATGTGTTCTTTTTCAAAAAAAACCCAATTGTTTTAAAAATTAACATGAAAACTAACATGAAATCACCAATATAAAAACACCAAGCTGACTAGTGACCAAACTTGCTAACTAAATCACTAATGATTCTTTTGGATAGAATTTCTCATAAAATACTTTGATGTTTAAAATAGTTTTTGCATTTGTTTCAACCCGTATATGGTAAACAATTACATCAGCAAGACTAATTCTTCTTATTTGATTGTTTTCTTCCCTATGGTTGGCAGCTTGCTGGTCATAACAAACTATATATATATATACACGTGGTGTTCATATCCTCTTTAGAATATTACTACTGCTGAAAGTTGCATCAAGGCTTATTGTTCTCTTATCGTTTAAAAAAAGGGTCTGTTAGGTGAAAAGCGCATCAATATAAAAAATAAAAGAAGAGACGTAGATATATGTATCTCCTTACGAGATTAGAGCATAGTAGCTCATATAAAAAACGCCCACAATAAAATCATCAAATAATTATACAAAAAACACATGTCACTCTAATCGTATGACAAGTGTATAAAAAAACTAGTGATCACAAAACTACTTTGACTTTTTTACAGCATTAAAAATTTTGTTTAGATTTATAAATTACGTTGGGTACAAAATGTAAGTATATTGGTTCGGACCAAACTCAAGCAGGAAACAAATCTTATATCTGCTTATACATCCTTTGAATGTAACTTACATTTAAATTAAATTTTCTTTAAATATTTTAATTTAGTTTGTCATGACGTTAAGTATAAAATAAAATATTCATGCATTAAAATTTTATCTTAAAATACCACAAAGCGTGGATGGAGAGATAGGCCGATTCCACTCGGAATTGGTTGATTTAACTCGGATCGGAAGCAATCCAATCCAAAACGGGAGTCGAATCGGGTTTTTAATAAAACGGGCAACGAATCGGCCGATTCATCCCGATTCCGACCGATTCACGGCCGATTCAAAATCGGGGTGAATTGGTTTTATAGGTAAATAATGAAAATACCATACGTGTGATATTAAATAAATTATTCAAGCATGGGTAAAAGTGGAATCAAAAGTTTAGAAACCTAAACTCTGCCGAACCCTCCCTCCGCCCGTCTGCCACTGCCGACCTCGCCCCTCCCTCCCCCGCCGAATCTAACCCGTGTGCCGTCCCTTGCCTCTGCCCCTCCCTCCGCCGCCGCCCCTTACATCTGCCCTCCCTCTACCGGCTTCCTGCCACCCCTTCCCTCCGGCCGTCTGCCACCGCCCCTTCCCGTCGACCCTGTGTGCCGCCCCTCCCTCCGCCGCTGCCCCTTGCCTCCACCCTCCCTCCGTTGGTTTGCTGCCATCCCTTCCCTCCGGCCTTTGTAAAGTTGCAATTGCTTTTTTGAAAAATTTCATGCTTGCCTCATCCTTGAAAATTTTCTGACGTCTGTTTGGTGCTCATTTTTTTGATATGGTATGATTTTTCTGTAAATTTTCATGCTTGCCTCATGCTTGAAAATTTTTGCTGTAAATTTTCTGACATCTGCTTGGTGCTTCCTTGGATCAATTGATTATTATATCAATCAAAATTTTGATATGGTCCACCTAGTGTGCAAATTTTACTCCCTATAGTGATTTCCCATTTCACTAATGCTTGTTTTTTGAAGCTTATATATGTATATTAGAATTTACGGTTGCCCTGTAATCTTATTCCTTCCTCTGAAATGCTTGTGCTTTTGTAGTAATGGAAGGTGGAGCTCGCTATTTTCTTTAGTGCTTTTCCTCAAGCTTGTGCTTTTGACATTCATATGTACACGTAAGTGAACACCAAACGAAGTGTCCATCTAGTATGGTTGTGGTTACTGAACATGTCTGGCTTGGAACTAAATTCAATGATATTTCGGCAATCTTCGGTTTTATTATGCATCATGATGTATTCATCTTAATATTATGATACGAATGGAAAAAATGTACATGTGGATCAAATTTTAGTTCTACTTGATGATTTAACTATTTTGATGATCCTTCTTCATGAATTGCAAACTTCCCCTTTGCATTCCTTGCATGTTAAAGCTGTTTGTTCATCTTCACATCTGAATATGAATGATTTCCACGTCTGAGGAAGCAAAGGGAACAGAAGCTTGGCATGTCTGTTTGCTATTTGTTTTATCATCATTCCTTAAAAGTAAATTTGTTATACAATTATATAAATATATAGAATCTTTGACCTTGTGCTTTGCTTAGAAGAAGAGATATCACTTATGACTTGTAAATCAATAAATTTTCTTTGACATTGAGTGCCTCACCATTCTATTTTACGTTGTTGATCATGATTTAAGTTATTGCTTTAGAAACTTAGATTTTACTGTATTTTTTATCGGTGACAGATTTGTCATAGGTGTAAAACCCACGATTCGAGTTAGGGTTTTATATTCAGAACCGGTCGGTTCGACCTTTATTTTCGAGTCGAGTCAGTTTCAGAACACGTGTACTGAGCCGACGCCGGTCTCGTGTATGAGCCATGAGGGTCATGTGTACCCAAGTATATGATGATAACGTCATGAACACAACAGAATAGAATGAGTTATCAGAATATATGAGAGTATGCCGTTCATTTTTTTATTATGATATATAATGGATCGTAGAATTAGTTTTAAGCCGTTTACCGCGTTAGGACGCGTTACGGGCATTTGGGTGGGTTGATAGTTCTAGAGCATATCATTATGATTTTTTGGTGTTGTTTGATTTTGTGGGATTTTTCCCAAATTTTTTTTGGAAATTTTTACCACTTAAATATTATTTTGACTCGAGTCGGAGACGAGTCAAGTAATATTTACAAGTTTGCCACCACACACACCCCCAACCTTTCCTTTCTTCTTCCCCAAACCCTTGCAGCGCGCCGCCATTGCGCATGCCGCCGCCGCCGCTGTCGTGGACGCCCGCCCGGCCACCGATCGTCGCCCTAGCTCTGCCACGGCGTTGCCGTGCCGCCCCGACCAGCCCCGGCCGCTGCCAGGCTGCTGTGACGCCGGAATCACCTCGCCTAGTGCCGCGGCTACATTTTGGTCGTGTCGCCGATTCCGCCACCGGCGACCATCGCCACCACGATCAGGTGGTCGCCTCAGCACCCTCGACCACCCAGTGACCCTTCCCGACCGGAGCGAAGGCCGTTGCCGCCGTGGCCGGCCGAATCTGGCCACCATCACCGCCGGCTCTGTTTTATGCATTTTCCGGTGAGCCGCCACCTCCATTGGCCGCGTCGACCTTGTAGATGAGTCGGGCTCGCCGAGCCGGTTCCGAGGGTACCCAGCACGACCACTTTTTGGCCAATAGACGCCGCCGGCAATTGTCGCCGGAAAACCATCGGAAGCCGTCGAAAAATTGCCAGCAGTTGCCGGAAAACCGCCAGAAAATCAGATTTGCTGGAAATTCGTCGGATCTTCCTAGGAGTTCATCCAGTCGATCCCGATCGAATGTCGGACGCCGATGAGCGCCGAATTTGAGCTCTGAGACACGCGAAGGAACCCTAGTCATCGCCGATTGCCGACGATGTGAGGTATAATTACCTCCGATTTGATTATTTAAGATTGATAATGATTGTTAACATAGCATGCTAGAATTGGTTAGTTAGGATAAATGTATGACTATGAATGAAATGATGATTGAATGATGAGATTAAGTGTGAATGAAGAGTAGGTGATCTAATGAGAGCATGATAAGTGACTATGACGTAACTTAGAAAAACGTAATAAAATTTCTTGAATGATGAGATTAAGTGTGAATGAAGAGTAAGTGATCTACTGAGCATGATAAGTGACTATGACGTAACTTAGAAAAACATAATAAAATTTCTATAAATAGGATGAGTTAGAATTATTTTCACATTTATGATTATTTAGCTGTAGCTGGATACTGTTTGTATTTTGAGTGTGATGTTCATTGTGTGTGATGCATCATTTAGTTAGCGGGCGTTAGTATTTAGTTTTGATGTGTAGGTACGGAGTAGGAGCTCGCCGCCTAGGCGCGATGACACGCTTGGAGCTTCTACCAGGTCCGTTTAGGACTCGACTCTGTTTTACGTCATTCTATTGTATGTTTATCTTATCATTTGTAGGACGGGTTAAGTGGCGTTTTATTGGATCCCACTTAACTCGGGCTGTAACACCCCGTTTCGGCTCACCCGTGAACCGACCCGGAAATGTCACCGGCGACCGAACCGTTCGCTAATCTACTGGGTTCGGTTAAGCCGACCCGGATCTGCCCTCGGTGTCTCAAGATGGAGATGCAAACATGAAATGCATGGATGGGATGCGTGGGTTCTAACGTAGTCCTACATGCATGCTATGATGTACAAGCAAAGACAAGACAAAATAATAAATGAGAAACCAAAAGAAAATATATACTATTTTATAAAAATACGGTAACACATATTAATCTACCATGACATTCAACCATTATCTCATTCGTTTTTACCTGAGCCGAGTCTGAACTCCAAACTCACTACTCATTCACATTTATCCATTCATTTCATATCAAGCAATTTATCTAAACAAACACATCAAAATTATCATTCACGTAGCAATAACACACCATTATTATACGTTACACGCGGCAGGTACATGTGTGCGCGGTTCCGTGCTGCTCCTCCGCAGTCCCGACAGCTTTCATCGCTCGCATTCCTCACCTACATATATATAGAAAAACCGTCAGTAACGAGTGTTACCGGCCCGGAAAATAACTAATATCAATCTGGCACAGGAGAGCAAACTCTCCTGTTGAATCAAAACCATATACTTCCTCAAGAACTCTCATCAGGGCACATACGGGAGCCGTCGCCATCGGGTCGACAGCGTCCCCTATCTTTCACATTCTCATGCCTCGGCCATTTCTCTATTGCTTCTCGCGTCAAATCTCATTCCTTTCCGCCCTCTGCACCTTCCATATTACTCCTGGCCTTGAGCACGAAGGCCGAGTACTCTCAGGCAGTCGCCTTCAGTACCCTTTGAAACCACAAGTCTAGACATGCGCTGCAATGCAGTACCCGTGAACCTCCACACTTCTCCGGGTTTGAGGAACTCAAAGGTGGAGTTGTCAGGATCCCTCGGGAATGAAACGGCCCGCACACCATTCCAGAGCCCACTGTCGACACACACGTGCCCGCTCGCGTAGCACGGTAGTCGGATTTCCCTCATTCAGTCTCTCACAAAAACACGAAAACTATACATATATATAGGTCTGGGTTGGGATTTATACAATAGGCCCGAAGGCAACGTGAGCTGGATCTGAAGTTCGAAAACAAACTCGAGGGATCTCATCCTCGAGGGTTATTAATCCGGAAAATCGTTGGCTAAATGGCCCGAGTTAAGTGGGATTCGATAAAACGCCACTTAACTCGTCCTGCACATAATAAGTCAAATACACAAGAGAGTAGCGTAAATCAGAGAACGAGTCCTAAACGGACCTGGTAGAAGCTCCAAACGGGTCCACGCGCCTAGGCGGCGAGCTCCTACACCGTACCTACACAATCAAGCTAAAAACTAACGCCCGCATGATGAATCACATATCCTATAGCATACACACACAATCAACACAATCACACGTCAATCAACACACATCAACCTATATCAATTCTAGCGAGTCTACTTAAGCTAGTTTGATTAGATCATGATTATTACTTAATAACCCTAATTAGTTTCATAACTTCTATTTTTAACACCACACAATCAAACAAATTTCATATTTTTATCCTTAATCAAATCTACATTTATATATATTATTATAACACACAATTCACCAATCCTAGCATGCAATTCTAATAATCAAAACTTTCAAATAATTAAATTAAAATAAATTATACCTCGCGTCGTCGAAAATCGGCGACGGCTAGGGTTTCCGTTTCGTGGCTCGAAACTCGAATTCGGCACCTAGCGGCGTCCGAAGTCCGATCAGATTGGACCGGGTGCGTTCGGCGGATGATCCGGCGAATTTCCCACAAATCCAATTTCCGGCGGTTCCGGCGGTTTTCCGGCGAGTGTCGGCGGTTTTCCGGCGGATTCCGACGGTTTTCCGGCGATGATTTGGGACGGGGCAATCAGGGGGTCTATCGGCACCAGCTCGACGAGCTCGGTCCAATGGTGGTGTCAAACAGGGTAGCCGAGGCGGCGATGGCCGTCGACGGCGGCGTCGAAAATGGGCGGCGGTGGCGGCGTTCTCCGATCGAGGCTCCGGCCGGCCTCGACGGTGGTCGGGACGATGGGGGAAACGTCGGCGACGTCGAGGGGGTGGTCGTCGGGGTCACAGCGGCGGCGGCGCGGCCCGGACGGCGGCGGAATCAGTGGGCGGCGTGTCGCGGTTCGCGGGCGGATTCTGGCGTCGTGGCGAGGTGGTGGCGGCCGGGGCTGTTCGGGGTGGCGCGGTGACGGCAAGGCGGGGCAGGGCGGCGTCGATCGGCGGCCAGGCGGCGTCGGCCGTGGCGGCGGTGGCGCGCGAACAGGGGCGGCGCGGCGGCTAGGGTTTGGGCGTGGGGGAGAAAAGGTCGGGAGGAAGAAGAAGTGCGTGCGATGGCATTTTCGTAAATAAGTATTGACTCGATTCCTACTCGAGTCAAAATAATAACTAGTTCGTAATAAATTCTAAAAAAAATCTAGAAAAATATGGAAAAATTCCATAAAATAAAACAAACACAACAGCATCCAAATGACATGCTCTATAACTAATAACCCACCCGAATATAATCCAACGCGTCCTAATTCGTCATTCGGCCCTAAAACTATTTCTACGATCAAACATATAAAAAGAAAAAAATACTGCATACTTTCATATATTCAGATAACTCGTATCTCACCATCTTCTCGACGTTATCATCATATATTCAGGTACACCTGACTCTCATCGCTCATAACTCACGGCTGGTCTCGACTCAGCACGCGATTCATGAAACCGACTCGACTCGAACCAACGATCGAACCGACTGGTTCGGTAACGTAAAACCCTGACTCGAATCACGGGTTTTACACGGGCCATCTAGCCGAACAGATTTCTGGATTAATAACCCCTCGAGGATGAGATCCCTCGAGGATGATTTCAAAAACAAGATCCACCACAAGTTGCCTTAGGGCCTATTATATAAATCCCTACCCAGCCCTATATATATATGTAGTTTTTGCGTTTTTAGTGAGACGAGAGATGGAGAAATCGACTGCACGTACCATGCCAGAGATGCCATGACAAGTCAAAGCGGGCTCTGGATTAGTGCCAACAGACTGTTCCATTCCATAGGGATCCCGACAACTCCGCGTTTGAGTTCCTTACATGGCCGCCCAAGGTCGTGGGCAATTGGATTCGGTCGCTCAAGGCGGATCAGGTTGGCTCAATCCAGCTTCCAAAGAATTTTGATTATATTTTTTTAAAAGTGAGGATATTTTAGATAGATATAATTTTCTCCCTTTTTATTTTCGTAATTTTGTTTAATTCTTCCACCATTAAATAATAAAAAATAGTAAACAACTCTTTTTTTTTAGAAAAAATAAATAAAAATTTTGAGAGGTATACATAAAAAAATATTATATATGTATTTTATTTCTTACAATCAAAATATATATAAGAATATTTCCCCCTTTTTATTTTTTTATTTATCATTTGGAACTGCCGTCGGCGGCGGCGACTGCCGTCCTGACCGGATCTGGATCCGGCCGCCTCCGACCAAGGCGGAGAGTTGCTGCCGAATCGCCTCCCTCGGCATCGATACACGCCCTGGCAAAGGGAGCTTCTTTCGCCAGTTGCCGCGCCATGCATAGTGCCCATGCCGGCGGTCGAGCGGGCGCCGGCGGCGGCGATTGAACTCCATAAATTTCCAGATTCCCAGAATTTGTTGAGGTGTAGGCGCTTTACGGGTCGGTATGAATGCTCGGCAGCAGCTCTGCCGGGCAGTGGATCAGCTTCTCGCCGGCGCCGGCGCCGGCGCAGCACAGACTGCCTGCGCCGGCCTTCTATCGAAATGCCTCCGCCTCGGCGATGCTGAGCAGGCGCGAAAGCTGGAGTCCATCATGCATCTCCAGTCCGTCGGGTCGGCATCTACGTTCCTCCACAACCGCCTCCTTCACGTCTTCGTCCGGTGCCGGCGGATCTCCGACACCCGCCGCCTGTTCGACGAAATGCCCCGCCGGGACGCCATCTCCTACAACTCAATGCTGTCCGCCCTCGCAAAGGCAGGGTCTTTGGACGAGGCGCGGTCGCTCTTCGCTTGTGTCCCCTGCCCTGGCTCGGTCTCGTACTACACTCTTATCTCTTCGCTTGTGAAGCATGGTTGCGCCGCGGAGGGGCTGCGGTGTTTGGTTGAGATGGGGATGGTCGGGCATTGGACCACGGAGTGCACTGCTGTGGCGATTCTCAATGCTTTACTCCATTTTTAGAAGCAAGGAAAAAATTTGCTTTCTTGGAGTCTATTAGTGCAGCTATGGATGCCCACCTTAGATATTTGAAGCAGGTACATGGCAGTGGTTGATTTTTCAATTGAAAATTTTTCTATGATGTGGTCAAATAATCCACGTTCATATTTCAAAGGTGAGAAATTAGAGTAAACAAAGTATCCATTATCTATCTTATTAGGACTCTGTGCTAGTTTTAAGTCAGCCTAAGCAAATATATGTGTGTGGGCGAGATCACTCACACTTGATGTTAGAGTTTGGGAACCCACTATCTTGGACCTGTTTCATGCTCTGGGTAATACTTTTTGCAATTCTGTATGGGAAGAAGTTCTTCAAATCCAAGATGTAAGGTATTGCATGATAGACTTCTTATTAAGGGTGAATGCCTTCTATTTTCTTGTGGGTATATTTACGTGAGGTTTCTTCAGAATAAAACGCGTGGATTTTTGCTTATGAGAACTTTTTTATTAAAATATTTATTTACGGGAATATATGACCACACAAATTTTTTATGTCTGTGAGTCTACTATTTCAGCCAGCAACATCTGGAGGGTCATGCTCTGGTGTGATTGAGATGTATTAATTTATTAAGAACTATTTCCAGGAGAAGGAACCATAAAAAATTATTTTCTTTCACACAATACATTAATATAAATATCATGGAATTAGTCTCTGGAGAAGTATCCTATTGTCTAATATAAGTGGCTTTTACGGTTGAATGTGTCTGCTATGTTTTCCCCTTGAGTTTATTGTCGACAAGATCCGGTTAGAATTTCACGTCGCCATGAAATTTACAAAGTCGAAATATTTTATTAGGTACAACGTTTATACTTCGTTTGGAGTAATAGTTGTTGCAATCCTATTATAAACCTTCTCACATAATGATATGATGTCTTATGTATTAAAAGATTCATGATGGTCGTGTAGATACATACCCATCTGGCTTCATATTCTGCTTATCCTAATCTCTTATGTATTAAAGCATCAATTGAACATACATAAGGTGAAGAACCTATTGACCAGATGAAAACAATCTGAAGGCAAGTAAAGCAAACACGTTTAATCTGATGGAAGATGATTTGAACCACAATTATGTAATCAACCACCAATAGAAGTCCATTGAACTACTAAAATAATAGTCAAGTACTGCACAAACTCTAACATTTTTTCTAAGAAAAAATAAAAAATACTCTGGATTCTTCTCAGAAACCAAGCTAAACTAAGGTATGCCATAAATCCTCAAAAAATACATTTGGAAAATATCTAAAAGCTATTAAAGAAAGCATGTTTAATTAGGTGGAAGATGATTTGAACCTACAATGACGAGTCAATCATATTATCTATTCTTGCTTAGCTTTTGAAAAGAAAATAAATAAAAAAATCTATCTTTTAGAATGTGCCCACAATTTTTGACAAATAAATGTATTATTAAAAAATTATTAGTGGGAAATACATGGATTCTATTATAAGATCAATATTTTTGATATGAGTGGTAATCTACTGTAAACTCTAATATGGTTACAATGTCTTATTAACTTTAAATAAGTCAACCACCCATTAAATATCCTTATGCTAATTTCGTTATTTCAAGAATAAATAAGTAATTTTTTCAAGTTTTTCTAATTATTCATTTGTTCTGACCTTCCAACCAATTGTTTTTCTTTTAACATTTCTTTTAATCATTTAGCTGTGATCAAACTTATTTTAAGACTTATACATCTATTTCCCTCCAAAAGCTAATCAGTTGGTGATATGTAGCACCTGAGTCCAAATTTATAATTGGTTTATCAACAACTATACCAACAAATTTGATCACTACGATTTTCTTGCTCCATTTTAACCTTTTTTGTAAGGAAATAAAATTCATAAAATTGCAAAAAAAAAATCAAATTGTCTTTAGAACTACATACGTTCGCCAAAAGATCTATCCAGTACACTGATTTAATTATTCCATCATCAATCTGAACTTCTATCTTTGTTTTATTTTTTAGTCTATTAACAAGGATTGTTGCAAACCTGTCAACTAACATAACCATCCTGCAACCAGCTGGACTAACATTAGGGACAAAATTAAAATTTCTGAAACTAGATGAGATTTCTTGGTTGCATCAATGCCAGAAACTCCAAAAGCAATTGTTTTAACTTCTCACCAGCCTTTATCTTTTGGTCTTTAACAAGGATTGTTGCAAACCTGTCAACTAATATAACGATCCTACAACCAGCTGGACTAACATTAGGGAAAAATTAAAATTCCTGAAACTAGATGCGACTTCTTGGTTGCATCAATGCCAGAAACTCCAAAAGCAGTAGTTTTAACCTCTTACCAGCCTTGCAATCAGAGCAGTTATTATAAGGACAATAATTATGAACTGAAAGTGAAGCGCTAAACATGAGATTCAATCCGAAATTGAATACATGGATAAAATTATACAAATCTAGAAAATGAAAAACACACACAGACATGAACTGCTAACAGTTTGGCTTGCTTGAAAATGAAGTGGCCATGGAAGAAGAGTGCCCACCTCCAAAGTGGTGAAGTTCATTAAGAGATGAAAATGCTAACCCAAAATGAGCCAACTTTCTGAACCATCCATGCACCTCTGTTCCTGGAATTGTGAATGATGAACAACATGAAATTGAGCCTCTAGATGTCAAATCAGCCAAGACAAATTGATACGTGATTCCCTCCAAATTTGAAAAAGGAACTTTTCCAGGGTGATCATAGTTCACTAGCTTAAATCTTTAAAAAGAGGGAGGAGGTAGGACTTGAAGTCTTCATCTTGCCACTGTAGCCCTTCCCACCACTCCTTTGTTCCCTTAATCTCACCTTGTAGTGGCCTTTTCTCATTCATTAAGCCTATGGGAAATTTTTCTAGTTTCTGACATTCATCTATGTGCAAATGCAAGAGGGTAGGAAAAGAGACATTGTCACTACCTATGGTTGTCACTTGTGGAAGAAAATAAAGAGAAAGGGATTTTAGATGGGGAAAGCACAAAGGTAATGACCTAATTCCCTCATTTGGATTCAGGAGCTCTCCTTCCAATTTAGGACAAGTGCCTATTTCAAGATCTTTTAGATGTGCAAGACACTCAAGGCCAATAATATGTTTGAGGGAAGCACATTTGAAGATAGTCAAAGAGCACAGGCATTTGAGGGCATCCCCACCTACTTTCAGTTTCACTAATCGACGGCAGCGTACAATGAAGAGCTTCTCCAGCCTGGGCAAACAAACACTTTTACTTGATACAATTATTTCATCAAGAGGAAATTCAAGAATTGACAACTCATACATCTCGTTCATGGTCTCAAGTGCCGATCCTATGTCAGCCCACTTAAAAATTGGCCACCTTACCATTCGAAGAATTCTTAGGACTTGGACAACCGCTTTAGACCATCTATGCTTAAAGTTAAGCCAGCACTGTCCAAATTCAGCCAAGGTGGAAATCCGTCCATTCCATGATCCATATCTTCTCCTTCACGTTCTGCCACTAACCCCAAGGATTTGATGCGTAGATGTTCCAACTTGGACAAATTCCATAGATCAGCCGGTAATATGCCCACACTTGTCACACTCAATTCCAGTCTTCTAAGCTCGTACATATGCTCAAATATCCCATTTGGAATGAGATTGATGAAACAATCCTTGTAGTTACTTAGATGAAGTAGTTCCTCTAGCTTACTCAACTTTCCAAGCTCCAAAGGTATCATTTTTATGAATGTGGGGCCAGTTATCCTGAGCTTTCTAAGCTCCCTGAGTTGTCCTATGGCTGGCGGAAGTGAATCTATATCTTCTTCAAATGTTATACGTAACACATTTAGTTTTCTCAAGTTCCCTAACTCACTTGGAAACTTTTCTAGATTAGTAACGCAAATGCTAAGCCACCTCAATTCGGTAAATTGTCCAACAACATCAAATGTCTTATCAAGAAATTGAAGATTATCCATTTGTAAGATCCTTAATTTGTCCATGAATTGCAAGAAACTATTTTGAAATTTTGGTCTCCTTAGTCTCTTGATGTCAAAAATTAAGGTAGACAAATTTCGGCAATGAGGCTGCTCCGGTAAATCATCTACTTCAAGTACGTACACCCCATTAGCCTCCTCCCACCTATTCTTTATCTCGTCTTTTGTCAATTTCAGACGTTCACCATGAACAAAGAATTTCAATTCAGAGGCAATCCATAGCCCCATGTCCCGTATAATGTCATGCATTGTCAGGGGAGCCACCACCTTTTAATTCAAGCAAGCAAGCCGCCGACAGTCTATCTATAATTGCATACCCTCTATTGCGTGTATCAAGATAACTGCCTTCCAAATCCAAAATCCCATCTCCAATCCAAAACTCTACAAGTTGTCGTGTATAAATTTCCCAATCTTCCGGATACAAACAACAAAACAAGAAACACTCCTTCTCAACGTCATTTTGTATGTTGTCATAACTCAATTTTAAGATAGAAAATAGTCTTTCTTCGGACCCTTGAACCTTCACCGGAGATTTTCGAAGATTATACAATGCGTCTTCCCAAGCTCCACGACTATATTTACATGTCATAGCCCTCCCAATAACGATGAGTGCGAGCGGCAGCCCTCCACATTCTTCAGCAACACTTTTAGCAAGGTCAAGGATTTCATGATGGGAGGAATGAAGGGTCTTAGTCCCAACATGCTTGGCAAATAATGCCCAGGAGTCATCCCACCCTAGAGGTTGAATTTTGATCTCTCTATCAGGCTGCATCTGTGAGCATACATCTTCTAATCGAGTAGTAAAAATTATTTTGAAGATGGATGTATCAAAACTCATCTCACCCAAGACTCCAATCTCATATAAATCTAAAGCTTCCCATATATCATCAAACAGCAAGGCTAGTTTCCTCCGGCTGCTAGCAATTGCCTTGTTTATATCTCTTGCACGTCTGTGAGGGTGTACATCCTTCTCAAAGGGCAAATCCATCTCCTTCATTATATCTTGTTGAATCCGATTGACGTTTAGGATTTTTGAGACAACAATAGAGAGGACTTTAAAGTTTGAGGGCCCCAAAAACTCGTACCAAACTTTTTTCATAAGGGTGGTCTTCCCAACCCCGCCCATGCCATATATCCCAACAATTCCAACATCATCTTCAGTAAGAAATTTGCATACCTCATTGAAGGCTAGGTCCTGCCCAATGGAGACCGAGGACGGAATCCGGCTCCTGCCACCAGCTTGAGGAAGAGCTTGAGCAGAGGTCGATGATGTAGAAGGAGTAGCGGGAGCAGGTGGTCCAGCTATAATCGAATTTCCTAGCAGTTGACCTTGCGGGTTAGCTATAATCATAGAGGTCTGATGTGTTAGACGATTCCTCATTGCTCTGTTGAGGATCCCTTGTATAGAAGGGTTGATGGGAGTGATTTCCTCTTGGGACATCTTGTGGGGAGAAGAGTTAGATGTAGGAATAATGAAGAGAAGAAAAAAGTAACTGATCTAGGAATTAAGATATCAGTGATACGAAGAATGGAAAACAACACAAGACCCAGAAAGGAAGGAGGGAGGGCTTGATGGGGAGCAAAGGCAAAGTAGATCAAAGTCAACTGCGGAGAAGATGATAGGAAAAGAGGGGTATAAGAGGAGAAATACAAATACAGGACTAAGTCACAAACAAATACCGAGCTGGAAAAATCCCGCAGTGGAGTGGCTATTGTAATTATATATAAGATTAGATGTGTACCTTATATATTGATCTGTCTACTGACTAAATATCTAATTCAATGACGAGGATGAATTGCAAATGCGGAGGGAAGGGAGGTACTAAGGGGAGGGGATAGCTTGGGCGGGAGATATTAAGGGAGGGAGAAGAGGTGGTGCAAAGTGAGGAATTAATGGGGGCAGATGGAAGGGATTAAAGAAGCTCTCACGTCAACCAACGCTTCCTTGGCTGCATCTTTTGCCCCTTAAAACTTCTTCTTTTCTCACGTCAACCAACTTAAACTTTGCCTGCTGGCTCAATAATAATAATAATAATAATAATAATATATATATATATAGTAATGCTATGGTGCGCTACCATCTTTTGGCAGTGCACCCTGCACTACAAATCTGGGCCGTTGGATCGCGATCCAACGACCCAGATCACTTTGCCAACCCCCCCAAAGTCCGCCGCCCGCCCTTGCCGGTCGGCCGAGCCCTGCCGCGGCCCATGCGGCTGACCCCCGCCGGAGCCCGCCTGGCGGACCACCCCAAGCCGTCGCCCCTCGCCGGCGGCCCCCTCCACCACTGCAGATCCACCCCCTCCCGCCCCTGCACCTGCCCGCCGCCCCTCGGCTACCGCCCCCTGCCCCGCGGTTAAA
>JAURVB010000239.1:0-19950 GCA_033002965.1 Piper betle
AATGAACTGCATACTCTGCACATATTCTGATAACTCATTCTTTTCTGCTGTGTTCATGACGTTATCATCATATACTTGGGTACACATGACCCTCATGGCTCATACACGTCACCGGCGTCGGCTCGGTACACGTGTCCTGAAACTGACTCCAACTCGAAAAAATAACGGTCGACCCGACCGGTTCTGAGAATATAAAACCCTAACTCGAATCGGGGGTTTTACACCTGCTCCTTGTACGTGCGAGTTGGTTTTTCGATCTCTCGTCTCACTAAAAACTCGATAAAACTATATATAGGTCTGGGAAGTGATTTATACAATAGGCCCAAAGGCAACTTGTGGTGGATATTATTTTTGTAAACATATTTGAGTGATCTCATCCTCGAGGGTTACTAATCTGGAAAACTAATTGATTAATTGGCTCGGCTTAAATATGATCCGATAAAACGCTACTTAACTTGTCCTATAAGTAATAAAATAATACAAAATAGAATAGAGCGTAAAACAAGAAACGAATCCTCAACAAACCTAGTAGAAGCTTCAAGTGTTTCCTCTTTCCTAGGCGACGAGCTTCTACTTCGTACCTATAGGAAATGACTAAATACCAATTCCCAGTATAATGCATGAATGTTACACTCCTCATAGATTGATATGAGGCTAGGATACTACCAGTTGAAAATTAGAGCAGAAGACATCACGAAGACTGCATTTATGACCGGATATGGCCACTACAAGTTTTTGTTCATGCCTTTTGGATTGACCAATGCCCCAGTAGTATTTATGGACTTGATGAATAGAGTGTTCAGTCTATATTTTGACCAGTTTGTGATCGCCTTTGTAGATGACATACTAGTATGCTCTTCATCCAGGGAAGAGCATGAACAACACCTGAGGATAATGTTGTAGGCATTGAGAAAGCATAGGTTGTACAAGAAGTTTTCAAAGTGCAGTATATGGCTTTTAGAAGTGAATTTTCTCAACCATATCATCTCAGTTGCAGGATTGACAACAGTGTAAGTGACTTTGTATGCTACAGCCACAAACACTTGAAAGAATGATTGCATGATTGACTATCCAGTCGAGTGTGCTTGAACAGATCAGGGTTGCATGGGAGGCAAAGAAACAGTTGAGTCAGTGGCTGGAAAATGGAACACGCAAGGAATTGGCTAGAGATGTAGATTAGTTAGTTAGACTGATAGGTAGTCTATTTGTGCTAGATTTTCCAGAGTATCCTTGACTTCAAAATATGATTCTTCATGAGGTTCACACTTCACAATGCGTAGTGCATCTAGGTGGAGTAAAGATGTACCACAATGTTCGACGAACATATTAGTGGCCAGGAATGAAGAGAAAGGTGTATGACACAATCACCAAATGTTTGGAGTGCTAGCAAGTGAAACTCGAGAACATACGTCCAAGTGGAACACTATAGCCATTGGAAACCCCTAGAGTAGAATTGGGAGAGCATAATGTGTGACTTTATAGTCGGTTTACATAGGACCTGCCAACAGAAGGATGCTATCTTGGTCATAGTAGATTGACTTACAAAGAGCACACACTTCGTACTGAAAAGGATGGATTACCTATTGACCACTTTGGCCATGCTATACAGATATCAGATATTACAACTACATGGAGTGCCACGGGAGATCAGATCACATAGGGATCTGAGATTCACATCTTGATATTGGAAGGCATTCTAGATAGCTATGGGCACCACGTCAAGATTCAGCACAACTTTTCACTCTCAAACGGATGGTTAGACTCAGAGAACCATACAAATACTAGAGGATTTGCTCCAATCATGCATCCTTTACTTCAGAGGCAGTTGGGAAGAGCATCTACCTCTAGTGGAGTTTTCCTACAACAACAATTATCAGGTTACAATCAGAATGGCACCATTTGAGGCACTATATGACAGACCATATCAATCCCCGGCATGTTGGGTACAGGGTAGTGAACCAGTGGTAGTTGGGCTAGAAATGATCTAGTAGACACAAGAGGCAGTGATGCAAACTAGGAAGAGAATAAGGGCAACTCAGGACAGATAGAATTATGGCAAACAACATAGACGTGAGGTTCATTTCGCGGTAAGAGATCACATTCTTCTAAAGATCTCTACGACTAAGGGAAATATGAGATTCAGGTCACGTGGGAAATTCAGTCCATGATATATCGGACCATTTGATGTAATCGAGCACATTAGACCAGTGGCTTACTGGTTAGCATTGCTGCCTCATTTATCAGCCATGCATGTGTCTTCCTTGTGTCATTGGTGAAGGCGTACCATCTAGACAACTCTCACATTGTTAGTTTTAGAGAGATTGAACTACTACCAGATCTGATATATCTAGATGATGCACTCAAGATTGAGGATTGCTAAGTGAAGGTCTCCGAAGAAAAGAAGTTCTACTAGTACGAGTGCAATGGATTTGATGAGGATTTGAAGAATCTACATGCAAACATGAAGACGAGATGAGGAAGAGATACCTAGAGATATTCGAGCAACAAGCTTGATGACCATGCACTCCACATGAGACATAGTTTTTCAGATTATGTGTGAGTTTTAGACTTCCTTGTGTAAAATTTTGAGGATAAAAATTCTCTCTAAGGAAGAAAGGTTGTAAACTTGTGACTCATGTTAGAGGATTACTGTAAAGACTATATATAAAAAAAACGTGAACGTGGTTCGGGAAGGACCAAATGCGTTATATCAAATACCTGGTAAATTCTACCCGGTTAATTATTATATTTTATTATTTATCCGGTTACCCGGTTAAATATTTTATTATTTACCCGGTTACCCGGTTAAAGGAATAAAATACGGGTGTTTGTGTGTTTTCACGTACCCTAGCCATTTTTGGTGAAGGGACGCCATTTTTCATTTTATAAATTGTGAGGGGGTGTCATTACGCTCTCATCTTCTTCTCCTCCTCCTTACTGGAGCTGGCATCTTCCTTGCTTGGGTATCCTTCCTATTTCCCTCTTCTTAATTTTCTTGCATGCATATTTTTAATTGATAGTAAGCTTGTTAATCATGGGAATTAAAGTTGTAAATCAACAAGAAAAGAACTAAACTGAACTGAAATTGGAATCCAGTCCATGGCTGAGTAGCTTGAAACTTTGGTAAGATGGATGACCATAAGAACAATTGCAAGGCAATCCCTCACACCCCGACGACCTCTCTTGCTGCTGGCTCGAAGGGGGGCTCGCCACGTCCCTGGTTTTCCGGTGGGTGGCGGAATTGCAGCTGTGAGGGGGCGGAGTTGCAAGGGTGACGGAAGTGGTGACGTTCTGCTGCAATTGATGCTGTAATGGAAGCTTCAGAGGGGTAAACACCGGTTGTGTTTCGTCGACAGTATCATGGGTTCCATCACAGTAGTTCAGGCCGCCGGAACAATCCACTACAGACCACCTTCTCGCCGGAATTCATGGCAGCGGCGTGCAGAAGTGGGGAGGACGACCATACTCCATTCAACGTCCAAAGGTGGCATATCCTTACTGTTTTGAGGCCGGCCTGAAGTCGTGGAACATCTGAATTGGAGCAAGGTGCAAGAAAGGAGGGGTCTTGAGGCTGGGAGAAGAAGAACAGGCCAAGAGTTGGGCGCCATGGTGCAGCACATGGTCATCTTGGTTAACTGCTGTAAAACACGCACTTTAGGCTTCCAATTGGTTGCTGGAGAAGGTTGAAGTTGAGGGAGGATGTGATTCTGAGTTTGGGTGCCACGAAAAGGGGTGGAGAAGAAGGGCGTGGTCTGGTTTTGGTGCAGAGAAGAGTGGCGACGGGAAGAAGAAGAAGAAGAAGAAGAAGAAGAAGAATGAGGGTGGCAGTTTTGTAAATGTGGGTTGACTCGATACCGACTCGAGTTAAAAATAATACGAACGCGTAATAAATCTTTAAAGATAATTATTTTAATGGGTTATTAAACTATAGTCGGGTGGCAATCACTAGCGCCAAACCTAAATACAATAATGAAAATAAATAAAGTTCGAAACTTTATTGAGTCGAATAATTTAAAATAATTGTAATAATAATATTTTTGAATAATACAAATTATTTTAAATAATTTAATCGAACAACTTAATTAATTAAATTGGTATATTTAATAGTAACGATAAAAAAATTATAACCGTAAACTAAATCATCAAGATAGGGGTTAAGTAATTATCGTCGCAAAGGAAAATTAAATACTTGTTTATTAGTAATAATTATTTTATCAATTGTTGGGTATTATTTATGATTTAGATAATTAATTTAAAATGTAAAGTTGGACTTAAATGATTAAATCACCTGAATAATTTAATATTTAATATTGTTGAATTTTAATAGTGATATATATATAATATATATATATATATATATATATTAGTCATTTAGTTGCATGTATTCCTACTCGAATAAAATTATACTTATGTATAATTTTATGTTCTCGTTCAGATTAGGATCGTTGGTCGTAGTTGCGAGTTCGAAATATCCAGGTCCGTATAATCATTTGAAATGTTGTACTTTCCCTTGTTGGCAGCCCTGGTCAGCCTGAGCCCAGATTCGACCACCATGCGCTGTAACGCAATCAGGGTTAAGGAATTGACTCAGTCCGACACGGGGCCGCACCTTTAAAATTACTATGTGTGTCCATATAATTATTTGAAATGTTATATTGTCCGTATAATTATTTGGAATGTTGTATTGTCCGAATAATTATTTGAAATGTTATATTTTCCCAAACTGGTATAACTATATGAAATGTTGTATTTTCCTAAATTGGTAGCCTTTGTCGGCACGTAATCTCAGAATGAACTGGGAGACCATGATTAATCTCAAAATGAATTGGGAGACCACCTAATCTAAGAATGAGCTGGGAGACGTTTTCTAATCTCAGAATGAGATGAGAGACAATTTCTAATCTTAGAATGAACTGGGAGACCATGACTAATCTCAAAATGAATTGGGAGGCCACCTAACTTCAGAATGAGCTGGGAGATAAATTCTAATCTCAGAATGAACTGGGAGACCATGACTAATCTCAAAATGAATAATAAGACCACCTAATCTTAGGAAATTTCGTCCCCGAAATGCCTATACTTGGCCCATTGCTAGCCCCAGCCCATGACCTTTTCGGCCCGTGACCGGCAGCCTAGCCAACGTCCTTAGTCCAGCCTGTTGCTAGCCCCAGCCCACCGACCTTTCTGGCCCGTGACCGGCAGCATAGCCAACGTCTATAGTCCAGCCCATCATCTAAGACGAAACCAGGTTGCTCTAATACGACCTTAACGACCCGGCCCAAAGTGCAACGTAATGGGCCTAAGTCATTTCTTTAAAATGGTTAACCCAAATTAAAGATCTATAGTCCATTTTCACCTATAAACATGATCTTCTCCCAATAGGTATTAGATGTGGGACTAAGTTGAGGGATCTCACAATAGAAGTGTGGTTGGTGGTTCTTTTACCAACCTAGGTATGGTGAATCGATAATAAAGTTAGACTTCCTTATTATTCTCTTTTGTTATAAATGTGGCTGTGGGGAAACAGTCCGAGACCTGTTGGGACGATTATTTCAAATTTTAGAGAACATGATTTATTGTTATGATTCATATTATATGTTGCAAGAATTATTTCCTATATTTTATTTCATGTTCTGGAATATTACCGTTACAACAATTATATTTTTAAGTAACACCCGGTCCGGTTAGGGCGGGTCGTTACAATTACATTAGCGAATCGGTCTATTCAACCATCACTGAGTTGAGTCTGCGGTTTCATGACCCACGTGATGAGCCGAGAGCTAGCCATGTATTATAAGTGATGAAGGGCGATTGTACCTGAATATATAATGATAACGATCAGAAAAATTGATGACAAATGAGTTATTAGAAATATACCAGTATGAAACTATTTTCTTAATATTTGATCAGTAGAGTTATTTTTAGGTCGAAGAACACATTAGGACAAGTTATATAGCGGTTTGGATGGGTCATTAGCTATAGAACATGTCATTTTAATGTTATCGAGTGTATTAAAAGTTTGTTATTATATTTTATGATATTTTCCCATATTTTTTATGGATTTTTATTTGAATTTATTAGGAGGTAGTTATTCTTTTACTCAAGTCAGAGGTCAAGTCAACTTTTATTTATGAGATTGCCCCTGAGACCTTCACCACGACCGGTTCTCCCCTAACCTTGTCATCTCCCTAATTCACACCGTTGACACCTCCTCCAGTGGTCGTGCCACCGTTGACTATCCGTGGGCCGTCGTCGAGCCTTTGCCCCACTTTTTGGCTGCTGCCCAACCTCCAAGATGCCTCCAACACCATGCCCTCACACCACGATCGCTGATGATGTTTTGCTGCCGGCCACTCTGCTCTGCCGCCATGCCACCGATGCCTTCCCCATCGACCTAGACGTGCTTTCCCCCACACTGTGCGCACGCACGCCAAGGGCCGAGTTGATAAGACAATTTGCCACAGCCGCCTCCATCGCCCTACTACCAACGTGGTTTGAATTGAGCTTGCCGAGCCGGTGCCGATCTACATTGCAAATCTTCTTGCCAAAAGAGTCACCACAAAATCGTCAGAAAACCAAATTCATTGAAATTTGCCCGAAGTTGCCAGAATTTTTACCAAATTTGAGTCTCAAACACGCCAATTGCCAACAACGTGAGGTATAATTAACTTTGACCAAATTACTTAAAATTGATAACTATTAGGACAACATGAAAGGATATTGATTGATTGACATAGTAAATTATTTTGATTATAAATAAAATGAATTTGTATGATTTGAATTGTGTTGAATAAATGTTAATGTCCTAATTAGGTAAATTAAGTATAAGTTTGAAATTAACTGCTCTATAATTTAATTGATCATGATGTGACTTGATTTGATGAGTGCTTTAATGTGAGTGTGATATAGGATGTGTGAATCCATCATTGTGGGAGTTAGTTTTTATTTTTGATGTGTAGGTACAGAGTAAGAGCTTGCTGCCTAGGCAAGTGGACTCGATTGGAGCTTCTACCATGTCCGTTTAGGACTCGCTTCTCGTTTGACTCTTTCACTCTATCATGATTTGTTTTAATAGGTAAGTATACGAGTCGGGTGGTCAATTAATTGTATCCCAATCCACATGGGTTATTAAGTAGTACAAACTTCTAGATTAATAGCCCTCGTTGATGAGATCCCGCGAGAACCGGATCATGTTGTCTTCTAGCCTACTCTCTTACAATCCCTACCTAGACGTATGTACATATAGTTTTCTTAGGTTTCTAGAGAGATGTGAGACAAGGGAAAGTGGACTCACATAAGCCGCAAGCAGGCATGTGCCAGTCAAAGCGGGCTTGATTGGTGAGTAGTTCCATTCCCAAGGGATTTTAACAACTTTACCTTTGTGTTCAACAAACTCGGAGAAGTGTGGATGATTATGGGTATTGCAATGCAATGCATGCCTAGACTTGTGGATTTGAATGGTACTGAAGGCACCTACCTGAGAGTACTCGACCTTTGTGCTCAAGGCCAAGAGTGATACAAAGGATGTAGAGGGCTTTAGGATAATTGATTTTCCCGTGCAAGTGATAGTTTGACAAAAGCGAGGCATCTAACGAATTAGAATGGGAGGTTGTCGAGCCAAGGCCAACAGCTCATGATTAGTTACCTTATGAGAGATTCAATATAGAAGTATATAATTGATTTCATTTAACAGAAGAGTCAGGTCTCCTTTGTCAGTTTGCTCTTATACGGAACCAGGTTGCTCTTATACCATTTGTAATGACCCAGCCCAAAGTGCAGCGTAATGGGCCTCAATCATTTCTTTAAAAGTAGTTAACCAAGTTAAAGATTTATTGTCCATTCTCACTTACAAACAAGATATTCTCCTAGTAGGTATTAGAAGTGAGACTAAGTTGAGGAATCTCACAATCGACCCACCTTAGGAAATTTCGTCTCTGAAATTCCTACACCTCAGCCCATTGCTAGCCTCAACACATGTCCTTCTTTGGTCCATGACTGGCAGCCTTAGCCAACATCTCTAGTCCAGTTCACCATCAAGCACGGAATCAAGTTGCTCTCGATACCATTTATAATGACCTAGCCTGAAATGTAACGTAATGGGCCTAAGTCATTTCTTTAAAAGTGATTATCCAAGATAAAGATCTATACTCCATTCCTAATTATAAACATAATCTTATCCCAGTAGGTATTAGATGTAGTCCTAAGTTGAGATATCTCACAATCCACCCACCTTCGAAAATTTTATCCTTGAAATTCCTACACTCAGCCCGTTGCTAGCCTCAACACTCGTCCTTCTCTGGCCCATGACCGGTAGCCTTACCAAACATCCCTAGTCCAACCCTCCATCTAAAACAGAATCAGGTTGCTCTGATACCATTTATAATGACTATTAAGTGTTTAAAATATACAATATTTACCCAGGTTTTTTATATGATTTTGTACATTTTGGGTATAAATATTATTAATTAGGTGATATTTTTCGTTATATTCTAGTTAATTAATATTTTATGAGATATGCTTAATTTTGGTGTTTCAATGCAGAAAAAGATGAAACAAATTAAGCTTTGGAATTGAATGGTCATGACACTTGGGCCCACCCAATGGCTACAATTTATGGAGTTCAATGGAGTCGAGGAGTTAGAAACTTGAAGGGAGATCATAATTAATTAGACTACGTCGATTTGTGAACACCCTCTTCGAATTCTTGTATCTCCACTTCTATATAAAGGGGTGACCATTTGTTGTTTGAGATATCATATCTCAACTTCTGGCTTAGCAGTTTAGTGAAAGAAAATATTTCTAATTTTTGTAATTTCTTTCTCTTTCATAATAAAAATTAGTTTCTTCTTTACAATGTTTTCTATTTTTATTATGGAGTAGTCTTATATTTCGTTCTAGAGAAGAATGGAACTTAACATGATTTAACTGAATTTATTTCAAGCTCTTACTCTTTTATTCAATCGGATTGTTTGAATTATCATGTTCTAAATACTAAGAGTAGATTGATCACATATTTCTTAGATCATGAGGTTTAATTAGATTTTGGAAGAAATTAATTAGATTAGTCATTGATAATTCATCATACGACAAGTCTTTTGACTTGTTTGTCGTTGTGGTCGGGAGATACAGAACACCGTATGCGATTGTAAGGCAAATCTTAATGCATTATTTTGTTGATTAATCAATTATCACCGGGAGGTAGAAATTGAGGCAAAATAATAGAAGCATGAAGGAGTGGGAGCTACCATGTTATATAATTATCCTAGATCGACAATCCGAGGGAATAAAGGATAAGAGTAAGATTTGATGAAGATTGAATTCATGTTAAGGGAAATTCGACTCTAGAATGAGTTTTATCATTTTAACTTCGTCTTTAATTTAAAGTTATTATTTAGATTTAGTTAAGTCAGTTGTCTTTGTTTTGTTCTTCATGTTATTTTTTTAATTAATTTAAGGATATTTATCTCCTTGTGGGACGATACTCGAATTCATCATTTTCTTAGTTAATTTAGGATTATAATTTTGAGTGTTTTCCTTTATTTTTTGATTTTAGTGTCTGATTTAAAAAAAAAGAAAAAAATACTACTATATCATTGTCTTCTTCCTTGTTATCATTTGTTTATGCATAGATTAGTGCGGTCACCCTTGTCTTCTTGTGATCCAAAGATTGAAAGGACTTTGAAAAACTTGCGTGCCACTGAAAGATGAGCAAAAGAGGCAATAAAGGAAGAAGCCATGCACTCATGGAGGACTACCAGAGTTTTAGAATTAGATGCGCTTACTGCTTTATCTGCTCAAGTCAGTGCTTTAGGTAATCAAGTTCAAAATCTTAATATGCAGGGACATGTTAAGGCTGTGGAGCCAAGGTGTGAATGGAATGGTGTGGACAAGGACATTTTATAGGTCAATGTGCAACAGATCAAGTTAATTACGCAGATAACTTTAATATGAACAACAATCCCTATTCCAATACCTACAATGTGGGCTGGCACAATAACCACAACTTTTCATGGAATAATTCTCCACAACCGGCTGCTATTCCCACTAATCCACCACCACCATCACAATATTCTCAAGCTCCTTCACTTTCTTTTCAGCCACAACAACCAGATTTAGTCCAAATGTTTAAATCTATGCACCAAACTATGCAACAATTCGTGCAGAATCAACAAAAACAACAACAATAGTTTATGCAACAAGTTATGGTGTAATTAAACAAGGAACCAAGTGAGCGACCCAAGGGTGTACTTCCTAGCCAACTAGAACAACCAAGGAAAGATGGTCAAAAGCACTGCAAAGATATAACAACCCGAAGTGTTATTACTTTATAGGAATCATTTCAGCCAAATGAAATTAAGGAAAATAATGAAAAACTAAATAACGAACATGAACTCAATACATTGGTTAGCTTATTCGAATGCAAAGGGGATCAGTTTAGTAATTCATTACATAAAGCCATAAATTCTGTTTGTGAAGAAGATATTGGTGTGGATGAGCTGGTTAAAGTATTAAATTCACAACCAATTTTGCCTCGACGATTCAAAATTGTGGAAACCTTAGATCTACCATTCCACAGATTGCTGCCATCAGTTGAAGCACCACCTATTTTGGAGCTGAAGCAACTTCCAAAAACATCTTAGGTATACTTTCTTAGGGCTTAATGACACTCTTCCTACTATTATATCTTTAGAGCTAACTATATTGCAGAAAGAGAAGCTGATTAGAATACTAGACGATCACAAGTTAGCTCTTCATTGGACTACAACAGACAAACATGGCATCTGGTGTGGTTGCTGGTCATTTTCTCCTGGACAAAAGTTTTTTCCACATGGTGCAATTGAAATTAAGACTGATCAAGGGGATCGATCATTTAAAGTCAATGAAGCATGGATCAAGTCCAAATTCAATTATTCATGATAATCATCCACCAACTAATTGGTTGAGAGAGTTCAATTTCACTTCTTTCTCCTTATTTTTATTTTTGAGGACAATGTTTAGTTTAAGTTTGGGGGTGATGCTTTAATTTTGTGCATATTGTTCATGCTCGACTCATGTTTAGATTTAGATATATATAGTGTAGTTTAGTATAAAAATTTTATTATGCAATGGTATTTTAGTCTCTTGGTTCAATGATAGATACATGTGAATTAGTCTTACCTTTCTTGAGAAAACTTGATTAATTGATATGAGGGATGAACTGAGTAAAAGATTGCATTCGAGAGTTGGTTCTTTACCTTATATTATTTTCATAATCCTTTGGTTTAGATGATTTCAATGAATGTTTTGCAATAAGGATTGTACATGATGGTCATGACTTTTAGAATTTGCCCTAGCGACCTTCGAGGCAAAATATTTGGCTTGCCATGTTAATGGAAAATGATATAGGTATTTCTTTTTAATGAGTCTGGGCCTTTCTTCAAGCCTACCTAATATGAACTATCCTCTGTACACAATTTCATGGCATTTATTATACATATTTGTTTGATTACCCTTATTTTAGCCTAGGCCTTTTATTGAAAATATATCTTGCTGCTTGAGTCCTAGCATCCTGGTGTTTTGAATTCGTTCTAAATTCTAACAAGGATGAAACTTTGAGTAGTATAGGGGGAAGGCATTGCGTTTTATAGAGTGGTGATTGAGTAGATAGTGTGGACTTTCCTAGCACTTACTTTGCTTGGTAAAAAAAAGAAGAAGAAAAACAAACAAAAAAACAAAGAAAAAGAAGAAGAAGAAATTGAAAAAAAAAGATGAGGCAATGATCCTCCACCAATAAACACAAGATGAAGCAATAGTCTTCCACTGGTTTGAAATAAAAGAAAAAAATAAAAAGCAATAGGTAGTCAATGGAAAATCAAAGCAAATTTAGTTGTTATATTGGGTCAACTCAATACTACATTTAAGGAAGTTTGTGCCATATTGCTTGGGGATTTGTTGTACATGTATGTCAGGATTTAGAAAGGATTTTTAATTCTAGGGTGCACATTAGCCTCTAATTTTTCTATCTTGTTTATCCTATTTTTGGTCCCTAGCCCCTGGGCTCGTTACAACCTATAAAGACCTATTGATTCTATTAATTGGCATTACCTACATTAGTGGAGATGGGAGCGAAAGGTAAACATATTTAAGCATGTGCTTGATTGCATTCTCTTGGTTGCAGATGAGAATGATAAGCTAATGGACTATAACAACACACACACACACACACACGTAGAGCCTTCTTTTGGGTGTGAATGATGAAAGAGAATTTCTGATTTGATTGATATCTTGTTGCCTATAGATAGTTTGATTAAGAATTATATGAGAACATAATGGGGACTAAGTATTTTTGTGTAGTAAAATTTTCTTTGTTATGGTATTTTGCTCGGGACGTGCAAAAGTTTAAGTGTGGGGCTGTGTTAAGTATTTAAAATATACAATATTTACCCAGGTTTTTTATATGATTTTGTACATTTCTGGGTATAAATATTATTAATTAGGTGATATTTTTCGTTATATTCTAGTTAATTAATATTTTATGAGATATGCTTAATTTTGGTGTTTCAATGCAGAAAAAGATGAAACAAATTAAGCTTTGGAATTGAATGGTCATGACACTTGGGCCCACCCAATGGCTACAATTTATGGAGTTCAATGGAGTCGAGGAGTTAGAAACTATGAAGGGAGATCATAATTAATTAGACTACGTTGATTTGTGAACACCCTCTTCGAATTCTTGTATCTCCACTTCTATATAAAGGGGTGGCCATTTGTTGTTTGAGATATCATATCTCAACTTTTGGCTTAGCAGTTTAGTGAAAGAAAATATTTCTAATTTTTGTAATTTCTTTCTCTTTCATAATAAAAATTAGTTTCTTCTTTACAATGTTTTCTATTTTTATTATGGAGCAGTCTTATATTTCGTTCTAGAGAAGAATGGAACTTAACATGATTTAACTGAATTTATTTCAAGCTCTTACTCTATTATTCAATCGGATTGTTTGAATTATCATGTTCTAAATGCTAAGAGTAGATTGATCACATATTTCTTAGACCATGAGGTTTAATTAGATTTTGGAAGAAATTAATTAGATTAGTCATTGATAATTCATCATATGATGAGTTTTTTGACTTGTTTGTCATTGTGGTCGGAAGATACACAACACCGTATGCGATTGTAAGGCAAATCTTAATGCATTATTTTGTTGATTAATCAATTATCACCGGGAGGTAGAAATTGTGGCAAAATAATAAAAGCATGAAGGAGTGGGAGCCACCATGGTATATAATTATCCTAGATAGACAATCCGAGGGAATAAAGGATAAGAGTAAGATTTGAAGAAGATTGAATTCATGTTAAGGGAAATTCGACTCTGGAAAGAGTTTTATCATTTTAACTTCGCTTTTAATTTAAAGTTATTACTTAGATTTAGTGAAGTCAATTGTCTTTGTTTTGTCCTTCATTTTATTTTCTTTAATTAATTTAAGGAAATTCTTCTCTCTGTGGGACAATACTCAAATTCATCATTCTATTACTTATTTCGACCATGTATATTGCATGTTATTGGAAATATTCTAACAATGACCCAGCCCAAAGTGCAACGTAATAGGCCTAAGTCATTTCTTTAAAAGTGGTTATCCAAGTTAATGATCTATAGTCCATTCCCGCTTATAAACATGATCTTATCCCAGTAGGTATTAGATGTAGTCCTTAGTTGAGATATCTCACAATCCACCCACCTTCAGAAATTTCGTCCCCAAAATTCTTACACTCGGCCCGTTGCTAGCCTTAGCACATGTCCTTCTTTGGCCCGTGACCAGCAGCCTTACCCAACGTCCCTAGTCCAACCCACCATCTAACATGGAACCAGTTTGCTCTAATACAATTTGTAACAACCCAACCCAAAGTGTAACGTAATGGGCCTAAGTTATTTCTTTAAAAATGGTTAGCCAAGTTAAAGTTCTATAGTCCATTCCCACTTATTAGCAGGATCTTATCCTAGTAGGTATTAAATGTTGGTCTAAGTTGAGATAGCTCACAATATACCCACCTTAGGAAATTTATGCCCGGAATTCCTACACTCGGCCTGTTGCTAGCCTCATCACATGTCCTTTTCTGGCACCTGACCGGTAGCCTTACCCAATGTCCCTAGTCTAGCCCTCCATCTAAAATGGAACCAGGTTGCTCTGATACCATTTGTAATGACCCAGCCTAAAGTGCAACATAATAGGCCTAAGTCATTTCTTTAAAAGTGGTTAACCAAGTTAAAGAGCTATAGTCCATTCTTACTTATAAACAAGATCTTATCCTAGTAGATATTTGATGTGGTACTAAGTTGAGAGATCTTGTAATCCACCCACCTTAGGATATTTCATCCCCGAAATCTCTAAACTCAGCTTGTTGCTATCCTCAGTACACATCCTTCTCTGGCCCTTGATCAGCAACCTTAGCCAACGTCCCTAGTTCGGCCCACCATCTAACACGGAACTAGGTTGCTCTGATACCATTTGTAACGACCTAGCCCAAAGTGCAATGTAACGAGCCTATGTCATTTCTTTAAAAGTGGTTAACTAAGTAACTAAGTTAAAGATATATACTCCATTCTCATTTATAAAAAGGATCTTATCATAGTAGGTATTAGATGTGGCACTAACTTAAGGGATTTCATAATATACCAACCTTATGAAATTTCATCCCCAAAATTATTACACTTGGCCTGTTGCTATGCCTTGAAAGAGGGTTACAACCCAATCTTGGATTGCCCTATTGTCATCATTGGCTATTGCTACAATCGGTGGAAGTGGAGACATTTGTTGTTGTTGTAGGTCTATGGCTTTTTCTTCTATTGTTTCTTGTGCTCTTCTTTTGGCGGCACACAAATTTCTCAAAGTCCTTTTAATCTCTGGATCAGAAGAAAACAAAGGTGACTGCACTAATCGATGCATAACTAAATGATAACAAGGAAAAAGACAATGATATTATATATATATATATATATATATATATATATATATAAATTAGACACTAAAATCTAAAAAGAAAAGAAAAGAAACTAAAAATTCTAATCCTAAATTAACTAAGAAAATTTGATCTCCCCAACAACGGCACCAAAAACTTGTTTGAATAATTTTAATAACATGTAAGTATACACGGTCGAAATAAATAATATAATGATGAATTTGAGTATCATCCCATAGAGAAATGAATTTTCTTAAATTAATTAAAGAAAATGAAATTAATAACGATCGATTAAATAAATCTAAATAATAACTTTAAATTAAAGAAAAAAGTTGTAATGATAAAACTCGTTTTAGAGTTGAATTCCCTTAGCATGAATTTAATATTCATCACATCTTACTCTTATCATTAATTCTCTTGAATTGCTGATCTAGGAGAATTATATGACATGTGGTTTCCGCTCCTTCATGCATCTATTATTTTGCTTCAATTTCTACCTCCCGGTGATAATTGATTAATCAACAAAATAATGCATTAAGATTTGCCTTACAATCGAATACGATGTTGTGTATCTCCCGACCACAACGACAAACAAGTCAAAAGACTCGTCGTATGATGAATTATCAATGACAAATCTAATTAATTTCTTCCAAAATCTAATTAAACCTCATGATCTAAGAAATAGGTGATCAATCTACTCTTAGCATTTAGAACATGATAATTGAAATAATCCGATTGAATAAAAGAGTAAGAGCTTGAAATAAATTCAGTTAAATCATGTTAAGTTCCATTCTTCTCTAGAACGAAATATAAGACTGCTCCATAATAAAAATAGAAAACATTGTAAAGAAGAAACTACTTTTCATTATGAAAGGGAAAAGAACTACAAAAACTAGAACTACTTCTAAGCCAAGAGTTGAGATATTCCAAATAATAAATGACAACCCCTTTATATAGAAGATGAGATGACTATTAGATATATGAATTCAAAGAAGGTGTTCACAAATTGATATAGTCTAATTAATTATGGTGTCCAATCAAGTTTGCAACTCCTTGGCTTGCTCAACCAAGCCATAACTAAGGCACCCCAAAACCATCAACATTCGCCCTCATTTGAGTATTGTGAACTCCTTGTAGTAATTGTAACACTCTGTTCCGGTTCACCCCTGAACCGACCTGGATGTGTCACCGGCGACCGAACAGTTCACTAATCTACTTGATTCGGTTAAGCCGACCTGGATCTACTCTCGACGTCTGAGGACAGTGATGCAACATGCACAACATGAATGAGATGCTTGGGTTCTAACGTGGTCCTACATGCATGCCATGATGTGCAAGCAAAGACAATACAAAACAATATATGAGAAACCAAAAGAAAATATATACTACTACGGAAAAACGGACAGAGTTTTCCCTAAAAGTGCAATAAGGGCCAACCTTTCCACGACTAGGGTATATAAATATTTTATCAAAATAAGATAAAACATAACAATCTACCATGACATTCAATCATTATCTCATTTGTTTTCACCTAAGCCGAGTCTGAACTCCAAGGCTCCCTAATCATCCAGATTCATCCGTTCGTTTCATAATAAGCAATTCATCCAACCAACACATCAACATTCACGTAGCAATAACACACCATCAATATAGATTACACGAAGCAGGTACATGTGTGCGCGGTTCTGTGTTGTTGCTCCGCAGTCCCGACAACTTTCATCGCTCGCATTTTTCATCTATATATATATAGAAAAAAACGTCAGTAACGAATGTTACCGGCCCAAAAAATAACTAACATTGTAAAACCCGTGACTCTAGTCAGGGTTTTACGTTAATGAACCAGTCGGTTCGACCGTTGGTTCGAGTCGAGTTAGTTCATGAACCGCGTGCTGAGTCGAGGCCATCCGTGAGTTATGAGCGATGAGAGTCAGGTGTACCTGAATATATGATGATAACGTCAAGAAGATGGTGAGATATGAGTTATCAGAATATATGAAAGTATGCAGTATTTTTTTCTTTTTATATGTTTGATCGTATAAATAGTTTTAGGCCGAATAACGCGTTAGGACGCGTTGGATTATATTCGGGTGGGTTATTAGTTATAGAGCATGTCATTTGGATGTTGTTGTGTTTGTTTTATTTTATGAAAATTTTCCATATTTTTCTAGATTTTTTTAGAATTTATTATGAACTAGTTATTATTTTGACTCGAGTAGGAATCGAGTCAATACTTATTTACGAAACTGCCACTAGAGCATTTCTTCTTCCTCCCGACCCTTCTTCACCCAAACCCTCGCCGTTGTGTGCTGCTGCCGCCGACGCCGCACTGCCGCCGATCGACGCTGCTCCGCCTTGCCGTGTCGTCGCCGTGCCGCCACGATTGACCCCGGCCACCGATCGCCTGCCGGCGGCCGCCGCGATGCCACGAAGCCGCCTCGGCCGTCGCCACTCCGAGCCAGATTCCGCCGCCGTTTGGTCGCTGTTGCCGCCGCTGTGACCACCAGTCTCACCCTCTCGCTGTCGCCGACGTTTCCCCCATCATCCCGACTGCCGTCGAGGCCGGCCGTAGCCCCGATCGGAGCAAGCCGCCACCGCCGCCCATTTTCGATGCCACCGTTGACGGCCATCGCCGCCTCGGCTACCCTATTTGACACCACCATTGGACCAAGCTCGTCGAGCTGGTGCCGATAGACCCCCTGATTGCCCCGTCCCGAATCATCGCCGGAACCGCCGGAAAATTGGATTCGTGGGAAATTCGCCGAATCATCCGCCGAACGCACCCGGTCCAATCTGATCGGACTTTGGACGCCGCTAGGTGCCGAATTCGAGTTTCGAGCCACGAAACGGAAACCCTAGCCGTCGTCGATTTTTGACGACGCGAGGTATAATTTATTTTAACTTAATTATTTGAAAGAATTGATTATTAGAATTGCATTCTAGGATTGGTGAATTGTGTGTTATAATAATATGTATAAATGTAGATTTGATTAAGGATAAAATATGAAATTTGTTTGATTGAGTGGTGTTAAAAATGGAGGCTAAGAAACTAATTAGGGTAACTAAGTAATGATTATGATCTAATGCAAACTAGCCTAAGTAGACTTGCTAGAATTGATATAGGTTGATGTGTTTTAATTGATGCGTGATTGTGTTGATTGTGTGCATGCTATAGGATGTGTGATTCATCATGCAGACGTTAGTTTTTATCTTGATTGTGTAGGTACGGTGTAGGAGCTCGCCGCCTTGGTGCGTGGACCCGTTTGGAGCTTCTACCAGGTCCGTTTAGGACTCGTTCTCTATTTTTACGCTACTCTATTGTGTATTTGATTTATTATGTGCAGGACGAGTTAAGTGGCGTTTTATTGGATCCCACTTAACTCGGGCCATTTAGCCAATGATTTTTTGGATTAACAACCCTCGAGGATGAGATCCCTCGAGTTTGTTTTCGAACTTCAGATCCAGCTCACGATGCCTTCGGGCCTATTGTATAAATCCCAACCTAGACCTATATATATGTATAGTTTTCGTGTTTTCAGTGAGAGATTGAATGAGGGAAATCCGACCACCGTGCTACCCGAGCGGGCACGTGTGAGTCGATAGTGGGCTCTAGAATGGTGTACAGGCCGTTTCATTCCCGAGGGATCCTGACAACTCCACCTTTGAGTTCCTCAAACCCGGAGAAGTGTGGAGGTTCACAGGTACTGCAATGCAGCGCATGTCTAGACTTGTGGTTTCAAAGGGTACTAAAGGCGACTGCCTGAGAGTGCTCGGCCTTCGTGCTCAAGGCCAAGAGTAATATGGAAGGTGCAGAGGGCGGAAAGGAATGAGATTTGATGCGAGAAGCGATAGAGAAATGGCCAAGGTATGAGAATGAGAAAGAAAGGGGGATGCTGTTGACCCGATGGCGACGGCTCCCATATGTGCCCTGATGAGAGTTCTTGAGGAAGTATATGGTTTTCATTCAACAAGAGAGTTTGCTCTCCAGTGCCAGATTGATATTAGTTATTTTCCGGGCCGGTAACACTCGTTACTGATGGTTTTTGTATATATATGTAGGTGAGAAATGCGAGGGATGAAAGCTGTCGGGACTGTGGAGGAGCAGCACAGAACCGCGCACACATGTACCTGCCGCGTGTAATGTATAATGATGGTGTGTTATTGTTATGTGAATGATAATTAGAATGTTTTTGTCTTGATGAATTGCCTGTTATGAAATGAACGGATAGATGTGAATGAGCAGGGAACCTTGAGTTCAGCCTCGGCTTAGATGAAAACTAATGAGATAATAATGGAATGTCGCGGTAGATTGTTATGTTTTGTTGTATTTTTAGGGGAAACTCTTGATCTGTTTTTACGTAGTAGTATATATTTTCTTTTGGTTTCTCATTTATTGTTTTGTCTTGTTTTTGCTTGTACATCATAGCATGCATGTAGGACCGTGTTAGAAGCCAATTGTTCCCATTCATGCATTTCATGTTTGCATCTCCATCTTGAGACGCCAAGGGCAGATCCAGGTTGGCTTAACCGAACCCAGTAGATTAGCGAACGGTTCGGTTGCCGGTGACATTTCTGGGACGGTTCATGGGTGAGCCGAAACAGGGTGTTACAAATATCAATCTGGCAGAGGAGAGCAAAACTCTCCTGTTGAATGAAAACCATATACTTCCTCAAGAACTCTCATCAGGGCACATATGGAGCCGTCGCCATCGGGCCGTCACCCTCGGGTCGACAGCGTCCCCCTTTCTTTCTCATTCTCATACCTTGGCCATTTCTCTATCGCTTGTCGCATCAAATCTCATTCTCATACCTTGGCTCGAATTCTGACACCCTATGGTGTCCAAAGTTTGATAGGGTTTAATTAGAGGGATTCGATGGAAGATCAGGTGATTTCCGATGAATTTTGGTGAATCCGATTTTTCGGCGACTTCTGACAGATTTCTGGCAACTGTCCCGGTGGTTTTCCGGCGACTGTTCCGGCGGGGCAATCGGGGGTAAGGGTTAGCAGTGGGTGGCGA